>CABHPP010108788.1:7426-43131 GCA_902168425.1 Peromyscus attwateri
TCTCTCTCTCTCTCTCTCACACACACACACACACACACACACACACACACAGGGTTGAACAAGAGGTGATGCAAACTTCTCTTCACCACTTCTGATGACAGAAATAAGGAGAAGAAATAAAACTCAGGTGTGCAGTTTAGGGTTTAAGGTAGTTCCCTGTTCACAGGCATGTCCTGATTCTGTGATAGGAACAGTGCTTAGGTACTGTAGATACCTGCTTTTCCTTTTTTCCGTAGGTTGCCTAATGCGTGGACATGCATGTATATGCACACACGAATGCACACTCCTTCCAAATTAACATAGATTTCAGAGTCAGAAGGAAAGAAACCGTTAGTGACATACATTATTAATGATTCCACTAATGAAATTCATGGATTTTGATTATTTTGGAGTCTGCCTATAGTTTTACCATAATAGTTTTAGCTGTATAGCATAAATTCTGTTGCTTTTGGCTTCCATAATCTTTTATCCACACATCCTTTTATTCTCCTTCTCATCTCGGTGTGTATGGATTGACTCATAGAGAAGCAAGCTTGGAAAGAAAAATGCAGATGGTGGCCCCAGGGGGTCAGAGTCCTGGGTCCAGATATTTTCAAAGAGAAGAAAACTACATTCCAGAGAGGAAGACTCCACATCTCTCAATGTGAAGATTTTCTGCTCATTGTCTCACTATAATACATCTGTGCCCTGTAAAAGCCATTTATTCTACTGATGCCCCTGAGAAGATGGAAAAGTCTCCTCTGTTTTCCTCAGTGCTAGCCTTGAATACATCTGCTTCATTACACTAATTTATGTCCCCTGGGTTTATGGATGAGTGGCTAGATGCATGATCTGTAGACTCAAGTAACAGATATACAAGCTTAGAATCTATAATAGACATACATTATAAAGATGAACCAAAATATACTCAACTGAGAAGTCACCACTAGTGTGGAGCAGGGAGATGAGCAGGACTCTGCTGTACGGAGCCTATGACAATATCTATAGTCATGTGTGTGTGTGTGTGTGTGTGTGTGTGTGTGTGAAAAGGTGCAAGTTAATACTATGACCAGAGGATTTTTCTCTCAGTATAGACATTCTGTTCTTGAACTCACTCTTTGCAGATCTTTGTGGTTTGGGATAATTTCTTAGACAGTGCTGCTATAAAATCTACTGACTTAAATAGCGGTTAATGTGCCATGTCGTTTTCAGTGAATACACAACCTTATAAAACCTATCACAAAAAGATAAAGGCTTATTCCTAAATTACTGAAAGAAGTGCATTCTAAGGTAATTTCTATTAGAAATAATGGGCAGCCCATAATGATGTAACATAACAGAAACCAAAATTTACTTCAGACTAAAACATGTTTGCTATAATTACAATCTAAGATCACAATTTCCCTCATCCCCAAAACAACAATGGGACAAGCATATATGGACAGACGTGCCATAGGACTAGAGGTAGGAGCTTGAACCTCCCCAGTGAGGCCTAGATTGAGTAAAGTACTCCAATTGGTCATTACATGCCCAGGAAACAGGCCTGTGACCACCCACCATGCTACAGATCTTCCTTCACCTGATGAAGAGATGATGAAAATATGCATATGCTCAATGGACTTCTATTTAGCTGTAAAGAAAATTAAAGTCATGAAATGTGCAGGAAAATGGATTGAACTGGAAAATATTATACTTAGCAAGGTAACTCAGACCCAGAAAGATAAATGCCACGTGTTATCTCTTATTCCTCAATCCTAACTCTGAATATTTAGATGTGAATATATAACCTGGAGTAAACGCAAAAAGTCAGGAAAGTAAAAAGAGAAGGTAATGAGGGGGCAGGGTAGAGATCTAGAGAGGGCTTCATAAGACACAGGAGCTTTGAAAAGGAAGCTGTGAAAAACAGGGGGGGGGGAGACTTTAAGTGGGGAGGGGATAGAGAGGGTAATACAGAGGGAGAAGGAAAAGAAGAGATAAATAATACCATGGTTGTTTGAAAAGGCTATAGGGAAACATTTTATGTTCTCTCTCTCTCTCTCTCTCTCTCTCTCTCTCTCTCTCTCTCTCTCTTTCTGTCTCTCTCTGTGTGTGTGTGTGTGTGTGTGTGTGTGTGTGGTCTAAGTTGAATTATGCTACATGGGGCAATTGTGATCCCCCCCAAGTGTCAAAGACTATCTAACAAAAACCTAATCCTAGCTAGAGGGTGTCAAAACATGACTGAAGATATTTTACAATTCACAAGATGCCACCTTGATCAGTTCCCACCATGGCCAACTCTGACATCTGTTCATCTTTGACCTGTGTTCAAAAGTGGGTCTCTTGCCAAAGCAGGAAAGCACTGTCAAATAAAAGCCAAGTCCAGTCACAAAAGCAGCTGCAAGTGTATCATGGCCATCTTTCTCACTTTGTCTCTCTTGAGACTGAGTTTCTCAGGAAGCAGGGAGAGCAGCTCCTCTATTTCTCACTTGTGCCAAGCACATGGGATAATGCTCACACGCGCTCAATAGGTAAACCCTGGATACGTGTATTTATATATTTATGTGTGCAGATGCACGTAGGGGAAGGACCACTGAAGGAGCTCATTCTCTGCTTCCACCACATGGGTCTCAGGGATCGTACTCAGGTCATCAGCTTGGTGGCAAATGCCCTAACCTGCTGAGCCATCTTGCTGCCCCCTGCATAAATTTTCAATGAAAACCTGTGTACGTGGCTTCTTTAGACTTACAGCTCATCATATGTTTTACCCTTTGCCACCTTTTCCTATGCTATATTAAATTATAAACTAATTGGAAAGATTTTTTTTTACCATTACATTGAAACATCACAATAATTTCTTGTCATTTATTGAAATTGGAGTACCCCAGAATCACCAAGTCAAGATTGAGAAATCACAGCTCCATGTAGTCACGCCAGCGGGCTTTAAAGACCTCTTGAAACACATCTTTTAGCCTTCAAATTGAAGATTTTTCTTAGCTTGCAAAAGCAAAGCAGTGAACAGATGTACTCTGGAAAAACAAAATTTGATCAATATTGGTTAGAGAACAAAGGGATTCAGACCTGAGTGATTTCCACATTTGGCTACTGCATATCAATCACCGGTGACAGCAGCCGACTGCTCTGCTGTGGCAGAGAAGAGCTGTACTGATTTCCGTTAGGCATGCTTCCACGAAAATAGATTAATTCTTAGTCATCAGAATCTGATTTGGGTTCCAGCTTAGCAGGCTAATTTTCAGCCTATGGGAATAAAGTCACGGTAATTTTCCAATCATTTAATGAAAAAAAGAAGCAAGCAAAGATAGAAGCAAAACACAACATCCAGAGGCTACCAAGGTCAAATATCCCATGCCTCTCTGGCTCAGGCTCCATCATTGGAGCAGGGGATACTTTCCTAAGGCATAATTTCCCTTGTAATTAGAAGAGGATATTCTCAAAGACCATAGGATACTATTGAGAAAATGTCACCAGGACAAGGCTAATGAAACCTCTGCTTTCATTGCCGTCTAGCTGCTGTGGTGGCTACAGTCCCCCATCATGGGAAGCAATGTTTCCGGGTTCTATTTACTATCCAGAACATAAAGGATACTCTGTAGTGGTATTTGCTCTGCCCATGACCTTGGTCTACATGGCCCAAAAGAAGAGGTGCTTCTTGCCTTCTTACATGACCTCTTAAAAGGAAAGGGTGAGGGGTCACGTGTCTGCTTCCTTCCTTCTTCCTGGTATGATCGGACACCTGATGGCCTGGGAATTGAACCCCGTCCTCTGGAACAACAGTCAATGCTCTTAACCACCGAGCCACCTCTCTCCTCTCTTTTAAAACATGTGACTCCTCTTCCTTTTCAGAGGTCACGTAGGAAGGCAAGAAGCACTGCCAGTATAGCCCAAGGTCATGGACAGAGCAAATACCACTGTAATACTCAGCATGTGTTGTCAGGAATGAGTCTCCACTGCAGTGGCTATGCTGGGGTCATAACTAAAATAGTTCAAACACATGATGTGTTCACTGAATGTACAGATGCCTTCAGAAGGTATTTTTGCTAGTTAATGATAATAACAAAATAATGACTAGACTTTGGACTTGCCCTGGAGGAACTGTTCTTGCCTGGACTGCTTGACAAAATGTTGTATCAACTGGACATGCAGGACCCATAGGAAGATGATCACTGAACTTTGCAAGGCGAGGTGGTTCTTCAGGTTCCTGCTTCACAGAGGAGACTGCCAGATATTCTATTGGACACACAGAGAAGCAACTAAAAAACTCAAGGCCTATAGGCTGAAGATGGATGCTCCAACATTGCAGAGGAACTTTCAGTAACTGCCCAGGCAGCCAGCTTTTTTTGTCATTCTAGATTTTTGGAAGTTGCTTACAATGCTTTTCCTGTTTACTCAGGTAATATTATATCCTTCTGGGGTCTTTGATGTAGTTGAAGACTAGATAGTTATAATTTTCCTTGGTTATGACCAAAGATAAATTAGATATGAAACCTTAAACTCACAAATACAGGATAGATAGAATATTTTCTTTAATTTTACAAAATACAAATAGACTAGATATTGTAACTATAATTCTTGCTTGATAACTGTTTTGTTATATGTAATTTTAATAGGTTAAAGTTAAAGCCTTCCTTTTGTTTAGACAGAAAGGGGAAGTGATGGGAGAATGTCTTTCCTGTATGCTGTGAATATGTGTTGCTTTGACTGGTTGATAAAGCTGTTTGGCCTGTGGCAAGGCAACCTAGAGGCAGACAGGAAATTCAAAGGGAGAGACAGGAACAAGGCGGAGAGAGACGCTGCTAGCCACTGCCAGGAGAAGCAAGATGTAAAGTGCCAGCAAGCCACAAGCCATGTGGCAAGTTATAGATTTATAGAAGTGGGTTAATTTAAGATGTAAGAGCTAGCTATTGAGAAGCCTGCCATGGCCATAGTTTAAAAATAATATAAGCCTCTGTATATTTAGTTGGGTCTGAGTGGCTGTGAGACCACAGGGCCACAGGAGCCAGGCAGGACCAGAGAAAACTTTCAGCCACAGAGTAAATGCTGAAAGATCAGAGAGACAAAGGAACAAGTCACAGCCACCTCTTACCTCTAGGACTCCTCAGCCTGAAAAGCTTAAGTTCCTGTCTCCTCTTGCCTTATACACCTTTCTCTACCCAGCCATATCACTTCCTTCTTAGTGCTAGGATTAAAAGCGTGTGATTCCCAAGTACTGGGATTAAAGGTATGTGCCACCACTGCCTGGCTCTTTCTCTCCTAGACTGAGTTGATCTCATGTAGTCCAGGGTGGCTTTGAACTCACAGAGACCCAGACTGAATTATTCCTCCCAAGTGCTAAGATGAAAGGTGTGTGCCACCACTGGCTGGCCTCTATATTTAATCTAGTGGCTTGTTCTGTTCTCTGATCTTCAGGCAAATTTTATTAGGGTATACAATATATCACCACATCTGTCTATCTAAAATATATCTCTGTTTGATCTTGAAAACATATCTGACTACATGTTTGATTGTTATAGATGACTAACTACTAACCTCTATTTCTTAATTATCCTAAATAGTTTATAATAATAACTTTCAAAGACTAGAAATTTATATTACATTATTAAATGAGCTGCATAAGCATTATACCTTAAACAAGAGTAGAAACATATATACAGTATAACAAAAATAATCTTAAAATTGTATTAATATATGACAATCCATACCAATGTAAAATATTTGAGATTAATAGTTGTTTTTTAGTTTAAAAGTAGATTCAAAAATCTATCCCTTTATCCTATCATTTCTATATCCCTCATATCTTTTTTTATATATATCCCCCATTTTTATATCCTTCCTTTTCTTTTTGAGAAAGAGATCCTTGAATCCAACCTCTTTTTTTAAGTTTCTTTTTTTTTTTTTTTTTTACCATGACCAGTAACAACTTGCAACTAACCATTCCATCCTAAACAATTACAAACATCCATAATATACTAAGTGACCAAAAACCACACACGCCACCTCTTGGGAATGTGGGCATCATGTTCTCTAGACTGATACCTGTTGTCTGGGGGCAATGGCATCTTTAGGGGACCCTGAAAAAATTGGGATGATGGTCAAGTCCTGGAAGAGCTAGCTGTATTGTTTTGTTTTGTTTTTTTTTTTTCCTCTATGTGATGGAAAAGTATAGAGCTTATCTGAAGACCTGGCTGGAGTAGTCTGTGAGTCTGGGCCATCTCAGTTAGCAACTTTGAAGTTGTTCCGGATGCAGAATTTTGAGGAAACTGCAACAGAGGCATTCTGAGAGGCTGGATCACCTGGGCTACTTGTTTTCATTGATGTCTGGTCCTTTTTTTCTGAAAACACACAGACTTTTAAAGGCAGCATATATATTTGCATTAACACAAGTATGGAATGTGTGGTGTGCTGCACAAGTCAGCTAAAGAGGATTTTGTTTGTTCTGTGTTTCAGCAGATAAAAGACATCTGTCAACTTTATAAGTTCATTTGGACTATATAACCAAACTGTCATGAGGACGCTGTAGCCAACAAGATTTATCATGTCTCATCCAGTCTCACAGCTGTTCTCATGTAGAGGGATCAGCTTATATATTCCTTGTCTTATAGGGTTTTTGTTTGTTTCTTTCTTCATGTCTGTAGCCAAGATTTTCAGAAGGTCTCCCCCAGTCAAATCTTATCTTGATTACTTTTGAAGAAATCCATAGCTTTTCACTTCCTGTGGAAACAAAAGCAAAACCTCTCCCCCAATGCAACTTATTTTCTGACTTCCATTCTAAAGTTAAGACATTCTTAAAATATAGAGGTTGGTTTAATTTAGCAGCTCCCATAATCCAATATCTTTCAATAGCTATTGTTTTTCTCACTAGTATTTAAAATATTTAAAGTTAACAAAGCATTATATATGATTCACATACCCTATGTTACAATATTTTCCATCCTTACAAGGCTTATTCTTTTTATATATATTACCTTACTCTCTCTTTAAAGACTTTTACTTTATTATTTTCAAACTATTTATTTATTTATTTATTTATTTATTTATTTATTTATTTATTTATTATTTATAACTGTCTAGTCATTTCTTTTCTTTCTTCAGCATCTAAGCACATTTATAAGCATATTATATGTGTTCAGAGGTTTTCCTGGTCCGGACCTGACCTTCTGTACTTATGAAGCCTCCTCTGACTGGATGAGCCAAATCTAAATTGCTAGGCTACTGGTGCCTGGCTCAGCTTAGCAAATGGTGAGTGGGCAGCTGGCTCTATCCCCCTCAGTTCTGTGAGAGCCTAGACTCATGCCAGTGGGTACCAGCCCAGAGCCACATTTACCTGCCCTAGCTCTGGTAATTTGTTGTGTCTGCCTACAGCAGGAGTTTGTACTCAGTGTCAGCTGCTCAAGTGCTCAGCTGCACAGCAGGGCCTCTTAAAAGAGCTGCATTTCTGTATGCGGAGCCTACTTGAGAAACCACTTTCTCAGGCCCTGTGTGGATATTTGAGTCCCCACGTTGGACACTGTGTGTAGCAATACTTTCTCATTGGGACAGATAGCACACGAATAATGACACAGAGACTTATTATTAATTATGAAAGCTCGGCCTTAGCCTAGGCTTGTTCTGAACTAGCTTGTATAACTTAAATGAACCAATTTATATTAACTACATTCTGCTACGTGGCATTACCTCGTCTCCATACAGGCTGGCGACTCCACCTTTCTTCTTCCTAGAGTTCTCTCTCTGCCCAGAAGTCCCACTTATACCTCCTGCCTAGCTATTGGCCATTCAGCTTTTTATTACACCAATCACAGCAACACACCTTCACACAGTGAATAAATATCCCACAACAGCTTACCCTCAACCATGAAAATCATAGTCCCCACTTATAGCTTTACTATAGAGATTTCCCCAATAAGCTTTAAAGTTTTAGATTTACATGAGAGACTATAAAGGTTGAAATGAGAGTCCCCAGTTCTCCTTAGGTCTAGACCTTACATGACCTAGCAGGGTTGTCAAAATTAAGAAATTACCATTTACTGTTAAACAAACAGAACTATTTGCATCTCACTACATCTTACATTAGTATCTTCACATTCTGGAATCTGATTCAGGGTATCACATTGCATTTAGCAGTCATCTGTCCTTAGTGTCTTTCAATTTATGGCAATTTCTTGGTGTCTTGTTTTTTTTACAGCTCTGAAAGTTTTTTAAGAGTCCTGCTCACAGGATATTTATAGTCTACTTAGGTTGCTATAACAAAACATCTTAGATAAAGTAATTACAAGTGAGAAATAAATTTCTTAATTTCTGCCTGGGAAGTCCAAGAATAAGATACCAGGTAGAGTGGGTGCTGTTTAGAGACTGCCCCCTCCTTCATGCACATCTTCTTGTGCATCCTCATGTGGTAGAAGCCAGCAGGTTCCCTCAGGCCTCCCAAATACTATACCTAAGGATGTGCATTTGTAGAGAGAGGTTTCAATAGTGCAAATTTTGCAGAAACACACACACACACACACACACACACACACCAATAAGACCAAAACAGGCTGGGAAGATAGTTCAATGACAGAACATTTGTCTAGCATGCCTGAAAGCCTAGGTTTAATCTCCAATACCATAAAAACAAATAAACAAACAAAAATGTGAGTTGGTTTAAATTTTCTTGTGATTAAATTAGAGTTGTGGATTTAGGGGGAAATATCACAGTTGCATGCTGTTCAGTGCATGAAATCACAGGCACTGATATTCACCCCAGTAACTGGCTGTTTGATAGATATAAAGGTTATTAATTTTGCCCTTTTGTATTCTGTCTTTGGGGGCACACACAGGGAGGTGCATTATTTGTCCCCCCCCCCCCCCAGGTAGAGAAATAGCTACTTGTGTTATTTAGAATACCTTTGCAAAGGTTTACCCTTTTCTATCCAATCATTTATTTATATCACTTGGACTCATGTGTATTTATTTAACACTATAGATGAATATCCATTACTCTTTATTTGATTATTCACATTCTCCCAGCTTTGGCCAATGGAAACTCTTTCAGGTTTGTACCTGTGCCCTGTGTTTCCTTCATTTTACCCATGTCATTTGGACACTACAGGATGCTTCAGGAACATCTTGTATCATTCATGAACCAGCCCCATGTTTGAACTATATTCTTAGAGACATCTGTTTGCTTTTTTTGGAGGAGAGTGTTTAGAAGCTGATGAGTGGGCATTGAGGGTGATTTTAAAAAATGCTAAAATGCTACAACAAAACATGAGGGTGGACAAAGGAGATAGCCATTAAGATGAACAGAAACAGGAAAACAAGTGGCCAAGTGGAAAGCGACTCAACAGACTGAGAAAAGCAAAGCCAAAGCAGCAATTGTGGAAACAGAGAAGCAAGCCAACTGGTGCCCACTGTAGCTCATGAAGTCCTAGAGGATGGCACAAAACAGCTCTGAAAGTAGGCGCACAGGTTTGTCAAAGAGAGGAAAGTGGAGAAAAACCTCTGTAATGAGAAGTCTAGTTCCCCTCCCACACATGTACACCCAGGAAATTATTCCTCCTCCACCAGCAAAAGACTGAGCAGTTATGCTCCAGAGAAGTGCAGCAAGAAAGCTGGGGAGGAATTGCCTCAGCTAACAATGGTGATCTTCAATGAAGAACAAGAGAATTCAATGAAACTCTGAAACAGTGGAAGATGTCAGCTTATTTTCATTTGTCCTGGTGAGGACCATAAACTAATCTAAGCACTCCTCCTTGGATACATTGGCCACATAAAGATAAAAATGCCACTGATGCTGAGAGTTGAAGTTCCAACTCAGTTTGCCCACTCTACCTTGCAGGGAAGCCCCAAGTCAGTACCACCAGCATGTGTCTATAAACTTTGGTAACAACTTCCTCCCACTTTTTCCTTGGGTATTATATAAACATAAAGAATATGTCTGACACACAAAGATGTGTGCATATATAGAAAACAACATTTAAAAAAACTATTCTCTATCTTCCACTGAGGTTAAGAAATAGAAATGATCCTTACCATAGGAAGAAGCCATGAATTTATATTCCTTTCTCTTTGTTCTAGGAACAAACATTCCTATTTTTAAGGCTCTTCTTGTCATGATACACACTGCATATTAATTCCCAAAAATTATAGTTTATTTTTCCTGCTTTAAAATTTATATAAACATGTATACTGAATATATTATTTATATAACTAGCTTCTTGAGGCATGGAATTTGAGAGATTCATTCAGGCTGATGCATGTCCTTGTCAATTCATTTCCATTTCTGTATATATTTCTCTGTTTATATTCTTGGGCATTTATTTTACTTCCAACTGGGGATTACTATAAACAATACTTATATAAACATCCCAATGCACATACCCTGCTACTCATGAGTTCATCTTAGATGTGTAACTAGGAAGAGTAAGATAATTATCTGGTCTGTAGATTTTGTATGACTATAATTTTAAAATATCAGTAATTTCTTTTAGGAATTAAGATGCTAATTCCAAAGCGCATCTTAAAATTCAGAGTACTAAGATAATTTGTGAAAAGAACAGAGCTTATGGACTTTTGCTACCTGGTGTTAAGACTTAATTCTAAAGCAATAGAAATCAAGACAGTGTGCAGGTTGGGTCAAGATAGACAAAGAGATCAGTTGAACAGAATAGCCTCCAAAAAGACACACACATGTGTTGTCAGTTTCCAGCCAATGTGCAAGGCAGTTCTGTAGAGGAAGGATAGTCTCTCTTCTCCTGTCTGCTATTGGGACAATTGTGAATCAATATGAGACTAATGGGATTTGTGTCTTTCTCATGCCATGTGCATAACTTACCATAACATAGAAAATAGAACTAAATAAAAGACCTAAAATTATAAAACTTCTAAAAATCTTGGTTGTGGTGATATTTTATTTGTGCTGAAATGTGGTGATATTTTGTTTGTGCTTTAATAAACCTTGCCTGGAGATCAGGGGAAAAGGCCAGCCATTTGAAGTAAACAAGAAGTCAGGCAGCACACGCCCTTAATCCAATCACTTATTAGGCAGGGTCTCTGTGTGTTCAAGGCCATACTAGGGAACAGAGCCAAGCATGGTGACACACGCCTTTTAATCCCAGTACCAACCATAGAGACCTGGAAGTCTGTACAGACAGTGATAAGGAAGTGAGGTAGCTGGGCTAAGATAGCCAATGAGAGGGCAGAACAACAAGGCAATAAAGGCGTGTATAAGACAGGAAGTAGCTTGCATTTGGAAGCTACAGAGTTGGTGAGGTAAGGTTGGCTGGCGGCTTTCTCTATTTCCCTGATCTCTAAGGCTTTCACCCCTATATTTGACTCTGTGTTTTATTTAATAAGACCATTTAGAAATTCGTCTACACTTGGTGACTGAGTTTAAAATAGATTTGTGGGGTTTTGGCCTTTCCCAATTCAAAACTCAATTTAATTGTATATGTACACTTAAGACAGACATTTTGGCTGTTATGTATACCAGCCATTGTGAGTAATGCCATAATGATGTATATGAGTTTTCCAGTTGCTGTTGGGGGTGGGGGGAAACTTGTCAAAGCAACTAAGAAAGATTCACTTTTGTAAGACGAATTGCTAAATGGTCTTATTAATAAAAAACCTGGAGCCAGATATTGGGATAAAAACTGAGAAATCAGGGAAACAGAAAGAAGCCAGCCACATTCTTACCACTAGAAATCCTCAGCCAAAGAGAGCCACTTCCTGTATACCCATGCCTATATCCTTTCTGTCCCTGCCATTTCATTTCCTCTCTCCACCCAGCTATATCACTTCCTCTTTCTGCCCAGCTCTGTCACTTCCTGTCTGTCTGTACAGACCTCCAGACCTTTATGGTTAACTAATGTTGGAATTTAAAGGCCTGTGCCACCATGCCTGGCTCTGTTCCCAGTGTGGCCTTGAACTTACAGAGATCTGGATAAATCTCTGCCTCCTGAATGCTGGGATTAAAGGCATGTGCTACCATTGCCTGACTTCTATGTTTAATATAGTGGCTGGCTTTTTCCTCTGATCTCCAGGTAAGCTTTATTAGAGCATAAATAAAATATCACCACATACTTTAGCTCACAGTTTGAGGCAATACCATGGTGGAGAAGTCACAGCACTAGATGCTTGAGGCAGCTGGTCACATTGTGTCTACAGTCAGGAAGCAGAGAGTAATAGATGTCGGTGCTTAGCTAGCTTTCTCCTATTAATACAGCCTGAAAACCCAGCTCATGGAATGGCACTGCCTACATTTTAGGTTGGGTCTTCCCGCCTTAATTAACCTAACCTGGCAGGTCTCCCACAGATGTGCCTAGAGATGTGTTTCCATGGTGACTCCAAATCCCAGCATGCTGCTACTCCAGATTAAGCATCCAGAAGTTCTAGTTCCCCCTGTGCAAGAGTTCCCTTTTCTCCACATCCTTATCATTTGTTGTCTCTGTTTTCACAGTACCTCTTAACAGATGTGAATCGATAGTTCAGAGTAGTTTTTATTTGCATTTCCCTGGTGATTAATGGTATTGATTACCTGTTGGCCATTTTACCTGTCTTTGAAGAAATGTCTATTCATCTTTTGCCAATTTTTAAGTAACATTTTGATTCTTTGCTATTCAGATGTATAAGTCCTTTATAAAGTTTGAATATCATCCCCTTATACATATAGCTTACAAATATTTTCTCAGTTTCTAGGTTGCTGTTTTATTTTATTCAGAGTTCAGCTGTTTTTGCTTTTGGTCTTTTATTGGTGTGATATCCAGTTACTATCAGAACAAATGCCCAGGATCTATTCACCTGCATCAGAAGTAGTGCAAGTTTTTAATCAAGAAAAGATGTTGCACATTGGATTCTTTTCCTGCATCTATTGAAAGCTTCATGTGTGTTTCATTTTTCAGTCTGCTAATGAGTATATCATATTAATTAATTTGCATATGGTTAAGAGCCTCACTTGGTCATGATGCATAATCATTTTTATGTTCTGTTATATTTGGTTTACTGAGATTTTTGCATCAAAGTTTAACAGAGAACTTGGCCTGTAATTTTCTTGTTATTCTTCTTCTCACTAGTCCATTTCAGAAGGTCTGTCTTTAGGATCATAGATTCTCTTTAGGATCATAGATTCTCTTTAATGCATGAGTATACTCTACTGTTAAGGTTCTCTATTGTGTTTTTTTATTTCATTGACTGAACTCTCCAGTTTCAAGATTTGACTTTTCTGCAATATTTCTATTTATTGTGGAATAGTGTCCTCTACACATGATATGGCTTGTGCCCTCTTGAATTTATAGTAGCCATGATTACCCAAAGGAGACTAACACAAGGTTGGGCCCATTAACTCTCCATCATAGAAGAGGAAGAGGGCTTCAAGAGGCTCCATTCTTCTCCCCAAGATTTACAGCCAGTTGACAACAGTTACTAGAGAAGAGGGCTCATGAGGCCCTGCCCCTCCCTCTGTTTTGTTTTGTTCCTTGCTTATTTGGAATAGATCCTCTAGTTTATCTTTGAGGTCTGATAGTATATGGTCTGCTTGGTACAGTCTGCTTGTAAAGCTTTCCTTTGAATTTTCTAGTAGAGCTATTTGCGTTTTCAAGTCCTCTTTGATGTTTCTATCTCCTGATTAAATTCCGTTCTCAAGTCTTAGATTATCTATGTCATTTCTATCCATTACATTTGTGTTTTCTTGGGTATCACACAGGCATTTTTTCTCCTAAAGTTCTTTCTCCCTGATTTCATCAAGCTGTTTGTGTCTTCTTTATATTCCTTGAATTCTTTGGTGAAATTTGTGATTGTTCTTTTAAATTCTGTGTCTTGTGTTCATCTAGGTAATCCCCATTGGCAAGTACTTCTACAGGACTGGGAAGTTTTGGAGACAAGACACTAGCTTGATCTTTCATATCGTTGGTATTCTTGTAATAAGATCTGGGCATGTGGTCTTTCTTTGTTTATTTTGAGTTTGTTGTGCATAAAGCAGGTTGAAGAAGAAAAGAAGAGGTGGAGTGGGCTAGGTCTAGAGGTTAGAAATGGCTTGGATGGAATGCAGTCAAGTGGACATAGGGGACTGTGCTGGTATACAGGATGTGCTTTCCATTACAAGTATAGAGTGTGGTGGTAGATAAGCCTGAGTAGAAAAGTTGGAATATATCATGGGAGGGTCTTGTGGTTTAGGGGATAGACAGGGAGGATCCTGGCCCAAGCCTACAGCTCCTTTGCAGAGAGGGCAGAGAAAATCAGACTAAGCTGTTTTACTGCTATGGGACCTAAGCTAAATCTGGTGCATTGTGGAAAAGAAATACACAAGGAGTTCAGGGTATTCATTGGGCTAGATCTTGAAGGAAGACATGGCAGTCTAGGTATCTAGTGGGGTCATGAAAGCAGCTTAGCTGTGGTACAGGCAGGGGCATAGGGGTGTCTCACTGAGTATCCTTAAGATCATCATTTTAAATTCTTTCTCAAAAATCATAAATTCTCAATCTTGGGAGTCAGTAACTGGTGAGCTATCATGATTGCAGCCACAGAAGTTCAGAGCAGCAATGGTATCTGCATAAGGAGGAATAAAGAGTTTAGAGATCCTATTAGTCTGCTCTTTACTGGAATGAAGAGTCTCAGCAGAAGATGTATTTCCCTTTGCTCTATCTAACATGGTTCATAGCCACAACAGCAGTTGAGTCCAGGGCACGGTTTTCAGAGTTGTTGCACTGTTGGGTTCCTGGGTTTGGGGTTTTGCAAAAGTACTGTAGCACCTAACACATGAGGCTGATATAGATCCATTTTCCAATTCTAGTAGGTGAGGTATGATGACTGTTTGACCTGGAGCAGGAGGTGTCACAGCTGACTGGAGGCTCTGATTCTTTAGGATGCCACGGCCCTCATCAGCTCTATTCTAGAAAGTATGGCTATCCATTAGCAGAGCCCGTGGAATCCAGGAATAAGACACTGGGTTATCTTTGATGATAACTGATGATACAATTGCTCTGGCAGGCTAGAGGCTGGAAGTGGTGGGATGATGTCTCAACTGTGGTGCTGCACAATGGAATGGGGCTGCAAATCAGTCCTCATCACTGAAGATTCTGCAAATCACATGCCTTTATCCTGATGCTATCCTTGCACTTTGAACTTTTTTTTTTTTGCCTCTGGTGAGAGAAGTGGGTATATTTTATGTGTAGAAGACAGCTAATATTCATTTTTAAAAAGATGGGAGATTAAATTTTTGTCAATTTTGTTTAAAAAAAATGGAAGCTAATCAGTAATCCTCATATACAAATGTCTTCCCTGAAGCAGGATTGTGCATCCTTTCTGTTGACATCAGACTTGATCACATGATTTGCATTGCATGTTGAAACATGAGTAGGGGTATGCATGGACATCAGCGGTTTTCTCATCCTCCATCTACCATGAATTCAGCTATATGCTGATGTGCATACTCCATAAACCTGGATCTCAGAGCCAAGTTGCTATGGCAGAGAGCTGTGGGCAACTGTAATGTACTTGTTCCATATATCAGAAGTAAATGTTTGTTGTAAGGGACTTGGGAGTTCTTGAAGCCTCTGTTACCTCCACATAATTTTGTCTGAATTGATCAGTGTGTCTTTTCTACCCGTTTTGGAGCTTTGCTATTGATTTTTTGAAACACAGCTCCCAGCTCTGCACACTTTTCATGTATTATTGTCTCCAACAAACTGTTGTTTTGGCTGCTGGCTAGGGAGGCAAGTCACTCCATTGGGCTGAAATAATGAACCCTGAGGTACAGTGCTATAGGAATAAGGCTTTTTTTCCCTCATGGTTTCCTGGTATCACTGAGGTGGTGCTGGAGTGTTTGGAATAGACATGTGAGAGCAACTTTGTACTTAGGTTTGGAATCAGGGAATAGTCTGGAGAACTGCACGGGCGGTCACGTAATAACTCTAAGAGATTAGTAATGCCATGTTAATGGCTGTACTTGTTTTGAACAGAAAAAGGAAGATACTTTTTGAAAAGTGAAGGTACTTTTATGGTCCCCCAAACTCAGAAGTATTGAATATCTCAAAAGAAACATCCATTATAACAACTAATTCCTTAGTTTCTTATTTTTACAATACCATTAAAGGGGCAAATTTATCATTTCAGCCCATCAGCCACTTGTAGAACATATTGGCTTGTTATTGTAATGGAATCAAGGACGTAACAGAGTTTAGAAACACCTCAGTGGATTTTGCAAATAAAGGAATAATTATAACAGCTTTGTTCGTTAACCTGGGCAAGTAGAGCAGATGGGTGGATTGTTGAAAAAATGTGTTTTATATAATTTTCAAAGTGAAAATTTTTCCTTTCTACAATATTTATCATCATCATTATTATTGACAGAGTCTTTTTATGTATGCTTCCCCTACCTCATCCACCTGAATGCTGGAATTACAGGCATGACATCTCACGCGGCTTCAAAGCAAGTTATTAACATGAATTTCTATACTACACAGTATAGTACAGTGGTGAGAGGGCGGGCCCTATGCCAGATTTTAGAGCTATCTCTGCCACTACCTCTGTGACATTCTTAGATGAGACTATCAGGAAGCATAATCTCAGGGACGGTGCTCGAGGAAGTCACATTTCTGAGAGGAGAACAGGCTTGTATAGAAGGAAAAGCCGAACTGAAACAGTTGCTAAAGGACTTCAGATGATCCTGCAGGGAGCTTTGGTGATGGAATGGGCTTTTAGAGGTGCCCTGAATTTAAGCAAGTGGAAACTAGATAGAGATCACTCTTCTGACAGAGGGTAATACACTTGGTTGTAGATGTGGCTCAAGGAAATTCCTAGGAATGGACTCATCTGTGATTTCAGTAGCCATGTATATAGGAATTGAAGACCTGAATCCCGAAGGAATACTAGGAAGTGCATCATAGCTCTAAAGTGACCTTGGGCAAACTACTCACCTTCTCTGTCTTTGAGTTTCTTCGTGTATAAAAAAAAAAATGGATATAGACAGCACATCTCTCATTGGACTATTCTGAGGATAAGTTAGTACTTGCAACGTACCTGTAACTTTGCCTACCCCATAACAAGAACACATAAGAACTCATGCAATACATAATTGTCCAGTGGAGGTTTTCAGGGGCTATACTTTAATAAATGAGGAAGGTTTAGAGTTAGCCTATTGTTTCTACAGAAACAATTGCACTAACAGGCTTCTAAATGCTTGAAAAGTTTGTTCAAAAGTATTTTTGAAATTCTGCATGAAAATAGTAACAGAAATTATCTTGAAATTTATATTGAATCAAACACACGAAGAAAATTTATCCTAAGTTCTACACATGCTATGTTTTGGATTTCTGAAATAAACACTGAAGAAATGTATATTTTGATTAGTTTTCTACTAAATTCTCATATGCGTGTTTTCCCTTCCTTATTGTGACTGTCCTAAGAGATGGATCCACACTGACACCACCTTCAGGCACAAAAGAAAAGCTGAGTCTCACAGGGCTGGGGCCACATATGCCTTTCTAGCATACATGAAGTCCAGGTGCAATCCTCATACTAAGCAAAGTAAATAAATAAAAGAGGAAGAAAAATTCAGAGCAGTTTGTAAAGCTGGGATTATAGATGGACTCCACAGCTTCAATGCTTGACCTCTCTACTTACTTCTCTTCAAATTATTTTAACTGCTGCAAGTCTTTAAAGTGGCTGACTTATTGAGTATCATACTCAGAAAAGATATTGATATTACTCTCTGTGGAGCTCTGTAAACAAGACCAAGCATCATATTGCCTCATCTTAACAGGAGAGGTAAGCTTCCTGTCACAGTGATACATAAAAATACTGAAATTATAAATGTAACTTTTATTTATAATATTAGTTTGCACAGTGTGTTTGTCCATTTTGCAGTACGATAATGCAATGGCAAGATGATTCCCCTATGAAGATAAAAGGTTTAATTTAGCTTGTGGTCTTGGAGATTCTGATCCATGATCAGTAGGCCCCTTGCTCTAGACCTTTTATCATGGCATAAATGTGTGACAGCAAAGTCACCTCACTAGCCAAGTAGCAAAGGGAAAAAGATGAAGAGGCTTGGGTCCCACAATCCTAACTTCAGGCACATCCTTCATGAGCTAAGGACCTCCCATAAGACCTCACTACCATAAGGGTTCCATCATAGCCTAATTCTCTACCCCAAGGCCTAAACCTTTAACACATGACATTTGGGGGCTATCTAAAGTACAGCCTATGGTATTCAGGAAATATTTTATTTAAAAAAAGATACATTTGTGTTAAGTTACAGATTCAATTTGAGGATATGAATCACGGCAAAAGTGTGCTTTTGCTCCATAATCATACCCTCTAATCTCAGTTTCAGCCCTGGAGAGCTGATCCTTTAAAAACAGCTTATGCATAGTCACTAATCCACTAATTCATAGTTACTTCTAGTTCTGCCCAAAGTCAGCAATTGTGTCTGCCAGTTGAGTAACTTAATAACCGAAGCTCCAAAAGAGCCTAATGCTCAACTAATGCAAACCTCCCTTGACAATTCTTCCGCTAAATCTCCATGTTTACAATATCCTGACCAACCTCAATTTTCACCAGGTCAGCCTGAGACAGAGGCCAGGTGAAATAAGGTAAAAAATGACAAAAACATTCAGAACACTACCATGCTATTTTTTTCATTCCAGCATTTCTTTTCCCCCAAACTATTGCTCCAACTCCGGTTTGTTCAGGTATTGAGATCCCATGATCTATGAATTAATAGACTCTAACCCCTATTAGGCCCAAAGGTATTAATCAAATTCCATTTGATGGTGATTGATCCAAGTGTAAGCAGGAAATCCTTATCTGTTTAGTGAGACTTAAGTCCCCTTCTGAGTATAAAGGCAAATCCTAGTTAAGAGAAAGCCCTTTTCTGGTCTTACAGCTTCTTGTTTTCATTCAGTGGAGAGAAACCATAATATCCATCTTCTCAACATGACAAAATAGCCAGGAGTATCAGAGATATCAACCCTCATGATCTAAACACTAAACCAAAGCCAGAAGCTGGTACCCAAGGTCACGTTAAAAACATCACTGATGTACATAGCATCACTTTATCTTTCCCTTCCCACTTCTATTCTCTGCCTTATACCAACTGTCTTTTATGTTGCCTAGGGTTTTCCAATGCTTTTATTTTATGTTTTAAGTTAGGAGTTTTTTTTTTTAACTTTCTAAATGTTGAAATCAATAGTGTCTCCACTACCATATCATTAATTATATTTATGCTAATGTTATGACCACGCTCATATTTTTGTTGAACCAAGTATTAAGCAATAGTAGCGATACATAAAATATAAATTACAAGTAAGCCATTCAAAGAATATCAAATTCAAGTAGATTTTTTTCTTTCTTGCATTCTATCAATAGCTTAAATTTGTCTATACATATTTAGAGCCTTATCTTTAGTTTTCCTGGAGTTTCTGATTATGTGTGTTTTCTTTTTTGTGAACATGAAAAAGAACATGCCTTCTTTATCTCTTTATCTTCCAGATTATTAGTGATCTTAGGAATCCAGAACACTCTTTGATATCCATTAACTTCTATCTCAATTTGGGTTGTTTCATAATATTTGGCCATGATTTTTTTTTTTGTATAGCTTTCACCTTTCCAGAATTTTCTAATAGCCTTTTATAAAAATGGCTTTATCAGCCGGGCGGTGGTGGCGCACGCCTTTAATCCCAGCACTCAGGCAGCAGAGCCAGGTGGATCTCTGTAAGTTCGAGGCCAGCCTGGGCTACCAAGTGAGTTCCAGGAAAGGCGCAAAGCTACACAGAGAAACCCTGTCTCAGAAAACAAAACAAAACAAAACAACAACAAAAAAAGGCTTTATCAAACAAACACTCATGTTTTCCACATTCCCTGCCATTTAACCCATTCCATTTGATTTTTTTTCTATGTTCTTTCCCAGGCCTGCCCTCCTTCTGCCTTGGCTCTGATTGGTTGTGCTCTGAGCCCAATGTTTAGCTGTTAGCCTCGATTTCACTGTTCAACAAGACTGAATCAATTGGTTTTTGGGAGCTTAGCTCTTCAGCCTAGTTAAAGCCCTACACTGAGGTTCATTCATGAGTAATTACATGATAACAGGTAAATAAGGGACAACAGTTTGGTGGCTGGAGCTTCCTGATAGGTTATTTGGCTCTGCACTTGTTGATAGGTTAGTTGATTCTAGAATCTAGATTTAAAAACTTTCCTCCTACAAACTGTAAGACACTGTATTAATAACTTTGAATGTCTCATCTTGTTGAAAACACTATGTCCACGTTGGTTCTGATTTGTCTGTTGGTGGCTTCCTTTCCTTAACAAGACGTCTTACTTTTCATGTCATAAAATTTTTATTCTTAATCATCTAAAAGTATACAATCCTATGTGCATCTATTATAGACTGTTCCTTGTTCTGAGCACCCAGATTTATATCTGAACATATATATCTCCATTCACTCCTGAATTTTTAAATTTTCTTTTATAGAGCACGTCATTCCTTCCTTATTCCCTGAATTTTCCCACAGAATTCTGGGATGGAACCTAGATCTCCTGGGCTGAAAGCCTGTTCCTCCAGGGAATATTATCATCTCTTTTCTTCTACTCTATTTCTTCAAAGACTTTGATTCTCTGTTTTAAGATATTTTATAAACTTTAGCCTCCAATTATTCTTTAATTTAAATAAATTAGAATGATGTTTAGATCTCAGGAGTTCCTTGTCATTATTTTTAAACTTTCTTTACATTTTATGCAGGTAATGTTTCCCAAATAGAAAACAACTTATAATTTTTAAAAAATTACCTCCTAGTCTCTGAAATATTTTTCAGAGTTTATGCATTTTAGAGTCTTTCTCAATTGTGCTTACATGACTTCCTCAAATATTTTGTGGTTCTTATTATCCACACACTTAAGAATGTTGTGCAAATGTCTGTCAGAAAGCCTCACGTCTGTGGGTAAGTCTTGTTGATATTTAGGCTGGCATCTGATGTACAGAAAAGCAAACCAGTTAAAAACTTTTCTGTGTAAGTTCTTAACTTCTCCCAAGGAAACTGGTTCAATTATCTTAGAGAAAAACTCTTGAGTTTTTACCTCAGGATAACAGCCTAGCATCAGGCTGATTGAGAAGCAGGAGTGGGTGAGCAAGTTCCCATGTGCATATTCTTCTTAACAGTCTTTCTCAGCCAACTGTACATCCTGTTCCTTACAGTGTCTGAGCCCAAACCTTAATGAGTTCTCCTGCCGTTCTACTATGGCCTTCCCTGCAGCCTACACTGGACATTAACTAGGCAGTTTCATCTTTTAAATCTGTGTTTGCCTCCATCACTCAGAATTCAGTGGGAGTCTTTGGGGCACTTGTAACTTTCCATATCTTCATTAAGATCTATTTTTAACAGACTCTCAGAAAAGGAGATGTCTTGGTTTAACACTTTGCATAGAACTGTAGTGTTATAGGGAAAAATAATACTTGTGATTTTGGAGGGTAGGTCAGGGGGCATCTATTTTCAACAGGCAGACCCAGAATCCCAGCTGCAGGGGAGGGACTCAGTATAGTGTAATGGATAGTGAGTGTCTGGATTAGTGCCGTGTACACGACGATATTTTAGAACAGTTAAGGATTTAGATCTTTAGATTTAGGAGGCAGGGAAGAATTTGTGATTTGTTGAGTGAAGTTAGAAGCAGACTTAAAGCATGACATTTACGTGTCCAGGGTGAGAACCACATGACTGGTGGCTTATTCTGTGGCACAGTGTGGAATAGATGGATACATACAATCTAGCCCAGCAAATATGTGTTGTTCCCTTCCAAATGGTCCAAAGTCAATTGTACATACATGCTTGCGACAATGCATGGGGCCGATGATGTAGAAATGGGCAATCACCAGCAGAAAGATGTTCTTGGAGCTGTGGACAGGACTGTGGCTGCTGGGGCAGGACATGAAGAGGGGGTCAGGCCTGAGGGAGAATCTGCAAGAACAGTCATTAACAAAAGAAGGGAAGGGTAACCAGAAACAAAACCTTCCTTAAGCCTTAAAAAGTACTGATACTGAATTTCATTAAGGAAGAATACAAAGAAGGACAAAAAAATCCAAGATTTGGGTCTCTGTAGTCTTCAGTCCATCCTGTGCACTCACCTGTAAATGTGGACTAGCCTGACTGCCACCCCTCATTGGGATTATTGCCGCTGGTCAATCATCTGCTTCTAGTCTCTCCACACCAGGCCTCTTCACGGCAGATCTGAGCAATTGTTTCCCTTCTCAAAAGTCCTTAAAGGATTTCCATTGTGACTTAATGGGAATCTAAAATATCTGACCTGGAATGAAGTCTGTGATGTCAAAGACCATAGAGGACTCCCATCTCCTAAAGACATTTTCTTGAACTTGCTGCCCAGAGGCTGCTCTTCGCTGAAAAGCCTTATTCAGGCTTCTCCTCAGACCACCATCTCCCCGCCATGCAGTGGGTTCAACTAGTTACTCCCACTTCCTCGGTCCCTAGTCTACCCAGAGAGGCCCTGCCCCATGCATTAGTGTCTTCATCGTTCTTTGACCTCATCTTTCCTTATTGCAATGGTTTTTCCTCTGTCCCTGGGCCAACCTCATAGTCTACGCAGCTTCCTACACATACCCCAGGTCTCTTCTCCCCTCATCTCTCAGTCCACCACTGTCCCTCTACTGTTCTCATAGTATCATCATTTTTTCTTTTCTTTTTTTTTTTTTTTTTTTTTGGTTTTTCGAGACAGGGTTTCTCTGTGTAGCTTTGCGCCTTTCCTGGAGCTCACTTGGTAGCCCAGGCTGGCCTCGAACTCACAGAGATCCGCCTGCCTCTGCCTCCCGAGTGCTGGGATTAAAGGCGTGCGCCACCAACGCCCGGCCCATCATTTTTTCTTTATAACATTTACTATAATTCTGTATCTTTTCATTCACTCATGCGGTCAGTCATTGTGTATTCTTTTCTAGATCACCCATTTCATTAGGGCAGGAACCATGTCTATTTTTTTTTTCCCACTGCTTTAACCACCCAAAGAATCTGATAACGGTCAGTAATCCAATAATCACTGAATAATTGATTTGACAGCTACACCGTGGCTTAGACTGTCTTCTGCTGCTGTGACAAACTATTACAGACGGGGTAACTCGCAATGAGAAGAGACGGCTGACTGACAGGATGGCTCGGCAAGCGGAGGCACCTGCGCTCAAGCCAGAGGATTTAAATTCAAACCCTGGTTCGACAAGATGGCAGAAGAGCATGGACTCTAAGAGCGAGCTGCCTTCTGACACACGCATCATGGCACTTGTGCACTGGCACACGCGCACACAATAGACAGACGGACGGACAGACAAGATGGATGAATGGATGGATAAAGGCAAAATAAGAGATTTAGTATATAGGTTTGGAGGCGAAGAAGTCCAAGATGTGTGGCTTTGGCGGGGGGTGGGGGGGTGGAGGCTCTTGCTACATCTTAACCTACTGGAAGGACAAGCATACACCAGATAGAGAGAGAGAGAGAAATCCAGGGTCAATTTCATCCCCATGAGGAATACATTCCTGAGATAACCAGGTCCCTGTGTAGCAAGCGGTTGATCCAGTCATGACAGCGGAGTCCCTTCTGACCCCTCACCTCTTAAAGTTCTCTCTCAGTATTGCTGCACTGAGGACTGACCTTCAACATCATCTTCGGAGCAGACATCAAAACCAATGCATATGGTTGATTCTCTCCTTTCATTGTTTTGTTTTACACCTTCCATGTTTTCTTTATCTATTTCCATAATTCCACTTTAGACACCATTTGTTTGATACGTATTTATTTCATAAATTGCCAGGGTGCTTTAGAAATGCCCTGGTAATTATTAAGGAATTACAAGTATCTTCACTTGGACCTCCACTCTACCCAGTACGTATTTCTATCATAACATAATTTTTCAAAAAACTAAGTTTTATTTTATGTTTATGGGTATTTGCCTGCATGTATTTATGTGTACCACATGCATGCAGTGCCCATGGAGGCTAGAAAAGGGCATCAAATCCCCTTGAACTGGAGTTTCAGATGGTTGTTACCCACCACATGGGTGCTGGGAAGCAAAGCTGGGTCCTCTGCAAGAACAAAAAGTAATATAATCTACTTAGCCATCACAATGTTTCTACTTACTCACAACTTTTAAAAAATTGAAATTAAAATGTATCACTTTCTTTTCCTTCCCTAGCCCTTCCCTTTACTTTCCCCACCTTCCTCTCTTCTCAAGTTCAAGACCACTGGCTCTTTTAATTATTGTTACACATACACACACTGCTAAATATATAATCTGCTTTATATGCATATATTAAAGGGCTGACCATTTGGTACCTGACAACCAACTGGGAGAATCTTCTCTGGGGAAGACCATCTTCTCCCTGTCTCAGCATTCCATAGCTGCCTGTTGTTTCTTTATCTAGGGTCGAAGGTTCCACAAACTCTTCCCCTTCCACATTTGCACATTATCCTGTCTGTTGGTCTTGTCCTCATTCAGATCTCATTTAGGTAGCCTTGTTGATGAGACTTCATGGGTATACTGCCCAACACTGCTAGGAGATGCAGTCTCACAGCACGCATCACGTTCCTCTGGCCCTCATAATTTCCTATTGAACCTCTTTCCCCTTTGACGATAACCCACTTGCAAGTACAACTTACATGTCAGTTGTTCTCCATTCAGTTCCAAAGGTTAATGATTAAGCTGAACACAGGTTAATTTTGTCTTGGCTGTAAGTTATTATTTGAACTTTGATTGCAATTCATTTTTTTTTTACCTTTAAGACAATCAATTAAATCATTTAATCAACAGATTATTGAACCAATACACTTTGCCTTACAGATCTATGGTAACATCCTGGCCTCTGGACTCAAAAACTTAAGTTCCTGAATATAGTTTATAGTTATCTTTATAACTTTTCATTTCTTTCCAGAACTCAGCTATTAATGCTTATCAATAATTTTCTGTTATTTCTCACTGCCTATGTTCTTTTTCCACTTCAGACACCATTTGTTTGACACAAATTTCTTCAACAAACTGACAGCATGCTTTAGAAAATGCAGATAATCACATATCTTATGTATAACTACCTATCTATATTATACATCTACAAAGAATACATAATAGGTAATTATGTATTTATAATTAGATAATTATGTATCTATGGAAAATGGATAAACAAACTAAGCTGACGGACAGTCTGAAGATAGTAAGGGTAAAGAGAATGTGAGTGATGAGTTGGGCCCTCCACCCAGACCTCAGATGTTCATGCCTTCATGCCTAATGTTGAGACAGTGTGGTTGTTCAGAGATTTATGTTACATCCTTGTTCTCTAGTAGGTGGGGAAGGCCAGGTTGCATACTTAAAATATGTGGGAATATAAAAGTATGTCACTTTTCAGTGTAAAAATTGTCAGTAAGAATAAGGTATGCATGTAAACTCTAACAAAAATGTAAAACTGGGACAGTACAGAAAAGAGTTCTCATCTATGACTTCCTGGTGGCAGTTACACAAATGACTCTGTTGGCAACTCCACCTTGAGTCACGGCTGCAGAAACCTAATTCAAAAGGCATTCCTACACAGGCACCAGCTGAGACACTGTCTGGTCCACTTCAGGCTACCACTACCTTGTTCCTAATCACTGCGTCAAAGGATTGTTGTTTCAAAAGTTACATAACTTTCCACAGTTCTACCTTTAAAATCTTCCCTTTGCATTAAATTTTTGGAAGAAAGCATATGTATTATGACACAAATATTACAGTGTTAATCATCTTCCCATGTACGTATCAGTTTCTCTGGAGAATTCCTGTTACTTAGTTGGTGACAATATACAAACTAAACTTTTATCCTAATTTCTTGACTTGGTAATTGTACACATGATAATGGTTAATTAATTCTCTAAGAGAACTGGTAAAACTTTACCATATTTGATCTCTTCTGAGTCGGGCTTAGCTAATTCTTACAGCTCAGTGTTTAAGTCTGCCACCACATCCCCACACCATGTACCCAGGAAAGCATCTCATGAAACTTCTGGATTAAATGACTGTTCTAGACCAAGTATTTGCCTTCCTGTTTTTGTATTCCAATGTAAACTTTCTCTGCTTCCAACAGTGACTTCTCATCTTCCCGACCATTTGCTTCATCCGTCATTATCACCACTTTCTAACTACAATGTAGGGCCAGACTGACATTTCCTAGAGACATTTAAATGTTAGATGAACACTCAAGTTGGCCGGAGAGAAGCGTGTGCAATATATCTTTGGGGAATCAATTTCGGATGGAAAAAAATCATTCTTGGATTTTGTTCACTTGAGTAATTATTTTTTAATGAATGCTTACATTTTGCAGCCTTTTGGTTTGCTTTAAAAATTAATTGAATATGTACATATCATCCTAGATTCAAGAAAATGATATATTTTTTATTTTAGTAGCTAAAAAAAGGAATGACAGCATTTTTTTCTCCATGAAACTACTCTCCTTGTCCTTATTCATTATTAATTTACTATAAACCTTGAACAAGAACATCTCATTAACAATAAAATATCTGATTTCAATCTTCTGTATTTGGGGACATTTATTTTATCCTTCTGCCTAGAGAGATTACCACAGTCTGTGGAGAGGTGCTCTCACTCACTCATATTTCTACTTGTTTTTACAGTACTCCAAGGAACAGAATAAAGCAATTAGAGAGTTGAACAGAAGCACTCAACACGCACAAATGCATAAAGTTACTTTATTTTAAGTATACATTTAATTTTGAAAAATATAAATGCTAAAATATCTCATCTTCTTCATCTCTTAATTCCATAAAAGTCACAATAGAAAGCTTCATAAAACTGTAAAATACTATGTTATAGGAATTTTAGGTTTCATATTGGAAAAAAATTATTAGTAATATATTGAAATGTTTTCTGTTCTTTATCATTTTGTTCCACCATGTTGATCTACTTCATTTAAAATAAAAAGATGCATCATTTCTCCAAAGTTAATAAAGACTTAAGAGAATAAAAATAAGAGTATCTGAAAGTGCGTACTGATTGTGAAAAGTAATGTGTACGGATATGTACCAGCCACACCAATGGCTGCAAGGAGGCAAGTCTGCATTTGTTGCACATTGTAGGCCTGGGACAAAGTTACTTCAGGCTCTAAGGATTCATTGGGTGACTTTAGCCCTGAGTTGCAGTATTTGCCTAGGAAACAGAATTCAGGATTCTTGTATGTATCCAGAGAACACAATGAAATGAACCAAGAATAAGATATCATATTCAAATCTCTGGTCAAAACACAAGTCGCCAGATTCACAGATATCACAAAAGGGTTTTCGTTCCAGGCTGCCATGAAGCTCAGTGAAGTCACCTGCAAACCCCCAAGGCTATTCCGACAGGGAAGGGCTGCAGTCTTCCAACTGTCTCCAGTCATTCGGTACCAGCTGGGCTTCATGCTCGTGCTGGGGGAGCAGATGGGAACTATCACAGGGGATAAAGAAGAAAACCTCAGGTTCCTGCACCAAAATCATGACGTGGTATGAAAAAGATTGAAGAAAACTTTGTCCCATTTCCGATCAATGCCAACCTCTGTAATATAACTCAAATGGTTTTGTTTTCGAAAGATAGTCAGCAGTCGATACATTTCAAGTACTTTAACACAGTTAAAAAAAAAAAAAGAAACAAAAACATGGAAGACAATCATTTGCTATATTAAACACCAATACACAGCCAACAAAGGATTTACTCTGTGTGTGTTGTTACATGTGCCCAAAATGCACATAAGCTGGATTACTGACAGCAGATGTCCCTTCTCTTAGGTGGGGGATGAGGAGGGAGGATTCCATTGCCTCTTCTCAAGAGAGTACTTCCCAGCCCCGCCCCTCAACTTTACTGGAAGGAGAAGCTGAAACAGCCCTGCCTCCAACACACAAAACAATTAGGATTCCAAGTAGTTTTTGCACACAGTAGCAAAGGAACAGCATGTCCGAGGGCTTCTGCAAACTGGAGGTCCCGTGCTTCGATAGGCAGGCTCAGCCCACGCATCTTCCTTCTCACAGTCTGATTGCACTACCACAGTACTCCTGGTCAACAACTCTGAGTCTGTACTTCAAGAAACAATCTCCAAATTCACATCCAGGGAAGAAGGGTAGAAAGGCTTATAAAGAATTAATCGCTGTATTTGTGTCCAGTTTACATAGAAACAAAACCACCCTGAAGTCTGCTTAGTTACTAGCCAAGAAGCAAATTTATCCAGATTCATAGAATGTGGTATTTCCATGGAAATTTGGGGTCCTGCTTGTTAGTGTGGGAACTACAGGAGTCATGAAAGGGCTTGGCGCTAACTATTCCTTGGAGCAAATGTAAGGCTTTCTATTCATTTTGTGAATACTAACCGTCCACCCCAGTCAAAGAATAGGGACCACAAATGGGCTGCGATAACTTCATGATCTGCTCAAAGACTGAATGATGTTAGGTTACTTCAGGAGCTCTCTGAAAAGGATACAGAGGACCATGAATCTCAAAATACACTGGATTCATAATTAGAATATATATCCAGAGATTTCAGAAAAGTAAATGAAGTGGCTTTGATTTAACATCAAGATGGACTGCCTTTCTTCTGCATGCCTTTAAACACTCTACTGATGCTTCAATCACTAAAAAGATAAGATTTCTTATGTGGTTTAATAGGAAACTAGGTAATACACACCAACCATTTTAAGGATAGCTCTGGATATAAATGTGATGTAAAATGTATCACTTGAGATATTAACAAATAACGTTAATTATCATTTCAGTGACAGCATTATTTATGATGTCATTTATACCTATTTCCTATAAAATTTAAAGTTTCAAGATGAACCATACACTGTAAAAGTAATAGGTAACTTAGGATAATAGAACTCCTATCATCAAAATTTCAGGAGAGCAGAATTATATTTTAGTTACTATATGAAAGTGTGGGTCGGGGGAGGTCCGTAAGAGCACACCACAGAACCAAAAAGCGGTTCAATTCTGCTCCTGTAACTCCTCTAGCAAACCCTGATAGTGAGTGTGCATCACTACTGCTGTTATATGAATCTCAAAGTGTGGATTCCACATCTAAACTATTATTTTAATATACACTCAGTATATAACGTGACTTATTGAAAATATAGCAATCAAATGCCACACTCAATTTGACTAATAAAGGTCTAATTATTCAACACAGTATGATGAAACACATACATGCACATACATTCTAAGTGATCCAACCACCTTGCTCTATAAACACATGTAAATGGGCACTCTAAACTGTCTTTGCGGCTCTACGTTCATTCTTCCCGTTACAGATGTGTGACAGGGTGTCAATATTCTTATGGCTTCTGTGCTGGGACTACTGACTGCTGTTATCTATGATGCTGATTGATGTCTGAGTGATTAGTCAGATGTATTCACCTGGATTTCCATGATAAATTTCTTGGCTCCTGACACGATTTTTCACGAGTGGTTTGGGTTTTATGAAAATGGACACCAGGGGCTTGACAACCTTGCCCTCTGTCTACTGTCACTCTTTATCTGGCTTTACACAAGTGTGCAACAGCCACACACAGAGTTCATACACAAGCACACGAACTATTAAAATGAGGAAACCCTTAACAATACTGCATAGGACATGGACATGTAACACACCAGCATCTGCCCCCAGCATGACCACCACCGCAGCAGAAGTTCCTCCTCTTCCACATTTCTCTCCCCAAACTCCTTCACAGAACAGTTACATTTATTTGGAAGAAAGGGGAAAAAAAACAACCACCCAACAGATTCTTAGAAACATGGTGTTTTGTTTTTCTTTTAATTTGTTCTAGCCTTCTGGCTTACCCTAGTGTGTGTGTGTGTGTGTGTGTGTGTGTGTAAAAATCACATTATATACAATACAATTTTTACAGAAAGCCTGGCAGCTACAGGTAAGAGGTAGAACTACTCAAAACTATGTTTCCTGCTGCAGGAAAAAATTCCATTTTCTTTACAGTAATTAAAAAAAAGTTTAAAAAATTGACAAAAAATAAGTTGCAGGTTAGGCCCCATAATTTAAACAACAAAATCTAGGAAGAAAAATATTCTTCAATGTACCCAACAGATAAGTTCATTAAAGGGTTAAAAAAAGTTGCATAGGAAAAGGGACATTCCAGCACTTGCTACAATGATGGCCAAGGTTTCTACAGGGAGCGAAGTACCTTTAGTGGTTTCTGCTTTTGATAACTCTAAGATCAGGGCTGACGAGCAAGGGCAGGTGGGTAGCAGCACGTTTCCAGTCTTGGGGGCTCTGTAAGCAGGAAGGGACTCTGTCTGGAGCTCAAGGGCTGCTCTACCAGACAAGGGCAAGCCAGTAAGCACAGCTCCAAGCTTAGGTCCTAAGTTCCTTCAACAGTGTCATAAAAAGTGGTACAAAATCCTTAATACTTTTAATCTCTGCTTGACAAGGGCAGCTTCTGCGTGTGTCTGGAGTGACAGGGATCTCCATGTCAGAGGACAACACATCTGAACGCCCAGAAACAAAAGTGTGATTCCTCGGGCCCTGTTTTTGTTTGTTTGTTTTAAAGAAAAGGGACACTATCGTCTTGATTTTACCTATGCAAGAGAGAAGCAGAGAGGGTGACTGTGTTATTCAGCCAGTGACCAAACAGAAGTTTTAAAATACACAGACCAAAAAAAAAAAAAGGAAAAATTAGAACGGTTAACAAGGTAACTGTCAGTTTTGAGAAAGACAAACAGGTTACAATGTAGTTTCTGTTCCCTTGTTCCTCCCCGGATCATCATTGTCTTCAGGCTCAAGTTCTAGTCTAATCTGAGGCACAACTTTCACTGGAGTTCTAGGAGGACTAAAGCAAAAGAGAAAAAAGAAAAAGAAAGAAAAAGCAGTGAGTAATGTAATTTTCATCATCATCTCTGAAAGGCTCACGCACTGTGCATACTTCAAATGCACCAATCTGCTCCACTCTAGTGACCGTCCCTTCCATGTGTATTAAGAACAGGGACTTTAAATGAAAGTAAATGCAAGTAAAAATTGCCCAAGATTTCAAAGATTAAAAGAATTCTCAAAATAAAAAAATGGGACCACCATGTGGCTAATATTGTTAGAAATTAAGGGCCAGAACGAGCGCCCTGAAGACATTCATGGTCCTGTTTTCTGAGACTCAAACAGGACCTGTCCTTTCCAGACCCTTGCTAGAGAGAAGGAAACTCCTGAAGAACGCTAACAAAGAAACTTTGCTCACCCTGCATGACAATGGAATCATAAGGGCTAATATCCATCCTGGCCTTTACCTTCATGACACTGAAATTTTTCATTATTCTTAAGAGTAAAGCTCAGGTCTTTAAAATTACTTCCTACCAGCAAAGCCTGGGGTGATCCCTGGGTCCCTGGGTGATTTATTAAAGTCCCAGAGAAGAGACCAAGGGATTCTACCCATTCTACCCCTACTGCGGCATCATCCCACAGCACAAGACAAATGCTGACCTTGGTATACCCAGCGACTCAAGGAAAGGAATTTTATCAGCATGATGTGTGGCGTTCAAGGAATGTTGATGATCTTTCTCCTGAGAAGAAAATAAATAAATAAATAATAAATCAAACCAAGTAAATCTTTGGCAAAAATGTGAAATTAGAGTGAATATGAAAATCTTCATGCAAACCAAGGCCCCTTTCAGAACTGGAAAAGAGTGGGAAAATCAGGTTTAGACAGTATCCATGAACATTGTATCAAGCTAAGCATGCAGGCAGTGTGATGGAGCCCAAATCACTTTTTCCCTCTCCTTTAGGGCAAGAGGGGAATCCCTGCCATGAGCCTAGAACATCCTGTGTCTTATGCAGGTCCCTGAGTTTCCATCCATGTGCAACACTCAGTCTTGCCTAGCTGTTGCTATTCAAGTAAAGAGATGTTGGAGGTACGTGTATTAAAACGCCAGTTTAATCAATTCTGTTCTTTGTTGGCCTACAACGATTATCACATTATTAGAAAAGTTTCAGTCAAAATGGTCATATATAAACTTCTGTGTCAACCACCAATTATACTACTAAAGGGATTTTGACAGGGCAGACAATTGTAAGTTTTTAATCACAAGTCTTAAGTTCAAGAATGGCAATTTTTTAAAAGTAACCTTTACAGCTTTCTTTTGTCTTTAATTATCTAGGGATGAAAAATGAAAGCAGAATATGATAGAAGAACTTAGATTCTAAAAGAAACTCCTAACTAATTTCCACTGATATAGGTAGGCATAAAATTAGCTTTGTTTATAACTGATATTTTCAAGTTAGACAAAAAAGGTAAGAATGATTGTTCTTTAAATGCAGTGGGTACTCTGCCTCCAAATGGTGTTCAATGATCCCATTTCCTGGTGTTTACATTCTTGTGTGACTCTTCCCCATACTACAACAGAGTTGTCTTCACAGCTAACATACCGCGGCACAAGTTCTGGATGGCTGAATCTCCGATTCTATTATAAAATACTGTAGCTTCTATTTGAATTTCCAGCTATCTCTGGGTGGAGTCAGGCTACTGCGCCACAGTAATTCTATAGAAACATCCACAGGCCAAGGAACTGAAATTTCCTGCCAAAGACCATTGGTTGGAAACAGATCCTCAGCTCCAACGAAGTCCCTAGAATCTTAGCTCCAGCTGACAGTAGAATATGCAATCTTATGAGACTCTGCACCAGAATCATCAGCTCAACAGTTCTTAAATTTTTGAATGTCAAGAACCATGAGAGAAAATACATGCTCGTGATCTAAGCTGCTAAGTTTTTGGGTAATTTGTTACTGAGAAATTGATAACTTTATATGCCCCATTATTTGATCAATACTTATTCATTTTAAATTTCCTTGGTAACCCTAACCTCTTGCTGACAGTGGGTGGTATTATCCACCAGAAATCAAAGTGTCTCTGTTATTGTTCCTATACCAGGTCAGTATACCAGTATCCTCTGCAGTGCAGTTGGATCTAAAGGAACACATTTCCTTCCAATGAAAATGCAAAGAGTGATGTGTTTGGGAGGCAATTGCTTTATGCTATTGGAAAAGCTTCATATGTTCACTGACGTTACTAGAGTGGACTGTCAATCATAGGCAAAAAGATGGCATTCACATGCTATTACATTGTAGCCTATTATTGGAGAAAGACTAGAGCAGTTAAAACTGTGAATATGAAATAACAGAAGAGGAATGAAGAAATTAGGAAGGAAAACATAAGTCAGTTATATCTAGAGAGTTTTGCTAATATTTCACAACTGCCAATTTAATTGACAGTATTCTAAATATTAACAATTCATTGGTCATAGGGAGACCCCAGGTATAATGTTTCTCTTTTAACCAATTAGAGGATTTAATGAGATCTAAGGAGGCCAAACAGTAACAGACAGTGATGTCATACTATGTAAGCTGCAGTTCTAAATATCAGTGGGGGAGAAATCAATTAAAAAACACGGTTTACAGGTTTAGCTATTGAAAATAAAACAAAACAAAAAACAAAAGAACCCTGGCGATGACTTAGCAAAGGCTATCAAACAAAAGTGTAAGAGGTTATGGATAAAAGGAAGATGGGTAGAGCTTAAGGAACATCAACCAATAAATAATAAATGATGTTTTCTGAGAAGTAAGTTGCTTCAGTCTGCACACGGGAAAGAATAAAGGCAACGCAGGAGAGAGGCAGATGGAGGGCAGTCCTAGAGGACAAGCGTGGGTCATAGTCAGGCAAGCATGCGAGAGGTTAGTTCTACTCACTGTCCAAGGGTTTGTTATCACTTAGGAAAGGTTGCTGTTCCATGATGTCCATTGGAATTTTAATACTGGGGACCTTTTCTGAGTATGGGCAGTCAGACTGTGAAAGAAATGTACAACAGTTTTTAGAATGTTTTCTATTATTTCAGTCCTTCCTGCTTCCCAGTGTTTGCCCAAACCTACCGTTTTATCATTTACAGCAACTAAAGAAAAAAGCATTAAGTATCATTTGACTGCCTAACTTTTCAAGTACTCCACATCTTTATCCATCATTTGCTTTCCCCTCTTCTGAGTTAATGGGACTGAGTTCACTGAGGCTCGAACCACAGCAAGAAGATTCCTACAGCCTCACTGTAAAGTGTTCCATAGTTGGATTTTGAATCGGCAAACCACACACAACAGTAAAGTGTTCCACAACTGAATTCCCAACTGGCAAACTTTGGTTGTTGTACGTGTAAAAGAAAATGTCCCCTGTGAAGACGGATTAAACACAGGAAAATTTCCAAACTATATATGGTCTTAAATTTCATGTTTTGTTTTACAGTGTTCTCTGATTCTTTCTCCAGGAAAATCATGACCCATATTCCTGTCCAAAACCATTTTAAGACATTTTTAACATCCACTAGCAAGGAACCCTCTGTAGACTTAGTCTCCCCTTCCTTACTTTAATATGCTCAGAAACTATTTTATGATTAAAAATTCATTCCAATTTGCTCGTGCCAAAAATATTTTTAAACATAAGCAAAAAAAATGAGAAAAATAAAACCAAAAGAATGATCAGATAAGTAGAGAATCATAACCAAGAAAATGATAAAATTCGGTAGCTAGTTGTAGAACTTCTTAAAAACAGGCCACCTAACCCAAAATATCATAAATTCCCATAGGATTACTACTTTACTTTTTAAAGTTTCAATGATCATGTCAGCATTATCTACAATAGCTAAATTATGAAACTAACCTGTGTCCAACAGCAGAATCTGGACAAAGAAAACATCTCACATACACATACCCCCACACACATACAAACACACGAACACACACACACACACACACACACACACACACACACACACGGATACATATTTTTCTTTTGGCCATAAAGAACAATGAACTCATAGTGTTTTGAAAGAAGTTAGATACAATTGGAGATAATCACAGTAAATGAATTAAGCTAGTTTCAGAAAGATGAATATTATAAGTTTTCTTTCATTTGTCATTCTTAGATTTTATACAGATACATAAAATCATGAAGGTCAAACTGTCTATGGAGACAGAGGGAACTAATAGAGGAAGAAGGGCAAGAAAAGGGACATGAAAGGGAATATGCTCAACATATAATAATACAACATGCAAGAGCTTTAAAAACGAATTCAGAAAGTGAACATATTGATTCCAAGTCTATAATTGGACTGAAGAGACCCAATTTATCTATTAACTGAAGATATCAAGGAAACCATCTTTAACTGGAAGGGGTCAGTAGAGAAGAGGAAAAGGAAGAGGACTGGGAGTGTATCTCAAAAGCAGAGTGTTCTCTGGCACTGTGAGCCCCTGCATTTAGTCCTCACCACTTCAGAAACTAAAAAGAATGGGGCATGGGGCTTTTATCTTAAAACAAAATTTGAGATAAAATCTATTGCTTATAATGAAAATTCTTTTGTGATTAACATACAGGGGTAATGAGTTATATTACCATTTGAGAACTAAGATGATGTGTTTAACTGACAAAAATTTAAATCAATTAAGATGCCACATGTACCTTCCTTCATGACCATGCCATGAACAAAGTGTCCTTTCAAATATTTCCCAAAATAACAGTGCTTACACACAGACACCTGGGCAAACCAACTCTTAATTACAGACTACCAGGCAGGCTCAGAAGTGACTGTGAGCAGATAAAATGTTGGTAAGGTATAATTTTCACAACATTCACCATAAATATAAAACTGTGACCCTGGAGTTCCGGTTTGGACATATGTAACCAAGGACTCCACATCATCTGAGTATCAAGACACTTCCAATGCATAGTCTTCAAATAAC
>CABHPP010108789.1:8193-20020 GCA_902168425.1 Peromyscus attwateri
TTTCTTTCTTTCTTTCTTTCTTTCTTTCTTTCTTTCTTTCTTTCTTTTGAGACAGGGTCTCTGCATAGCTCTGGCTGTCCTGGAACTGGCTCTGTAGACCAGGCTGGCCTCGAACTCACAGAGATCCACCTGCCCCTGTCTCCCGAGTGCTGGGATTCAAGGCGTGCCCTACCACCCCCTGGCTTCATCTTAGTTTCTTTATCATATCCAACACCTACTCTGTTTGTGCTCATATGATGCTGCTATCGCTCTTCAGTTTATACTAAGTCAATGGCCAGAAGACAGCTCCAATAGTCACAAAAAGCTGTTGCTACAGTCTAAACAAACTACGGCAACAGATTCGCTCAGCAGAGCCCATCTTCGAGCTTGAATTGCCAGGCTAAGGTGGTGCCATCTTGTGGCTATAGTTTGTGCACACAGTTTATAATTCATTCCATGCTGGCCGCTTTGAAATTGTTCAATCGCTGAGATAAGTTTGGGGGAGCACTTGTACTATTTATCACTTACACACAGACTGGATTTTATTAATATGCTTATGCAGTACTATGTCAAAGTCGCATCATTCATATCTGCATATGATGTCTAGGACCCAAGGGCTGGGACTTAGTCTTGTGGCTCATGCCCCAGCAGAGGCATGAAAGCTTTCTAGTCTCTATCTCTCCTGTTTGGGGTCCCGTAGGAGCTGGAGGATTCAGTTCTCTGAGAGCAGTTGGGCCTGAGCATAAAAGCCCATCAATAAGGAGCAGGTGACAGTGCCACAGCTGGGTAATTTGTCTCTTTGCTCTTCTGCAGCCTATTCGCTGATGATCTATTTGTCCCAGGGAATAGATGGTGGCAGGTTTGTCCATATTTCACACTTGTGAACCTGCCTGCTCCTCTCGGCCCAATGCTGCTCATCTGTCAATGTCCCTGGCTCCTCTCATTTCTTTCCATGAATGGACAGCAGGCCTTGGCAAAGAGTTCTGAAGGTGGATTCTAAGAGGGTGGGTTGGGAAGGGAATGAAGAGAGGAGGGGAGGAGGGAGGGAGGGAAGCCGAGAGCAGGGGCCTGTTCCCTGCAGAGGGGGAAGGGATGGTTGGGAGACACACTCAGGAGAGAGAGAGAGAGAGAGAGAGAGAGAGAGAGAGAGAGAGAGATGCCCCAGACTTAGAGTGGTCAGGAGGGGATCTAAGAGCAAGGGGATGGATGGGAAGGTAGAGAAGGGGGTGTGAGACAGGAGGCCTTGGGGATGCTGGGGAGGCTTGCTTGTGGAAGACAGGTTGAAAGGACTAGGGATAAAATTCTTGCTTAGCATTCTTATTACTCTGGGTTCTGCCTTCAGGCCTGAAAAGGGAGGATATGCTGAGCTTGAGGACTGAGTCCAATTCAAACCATGAAGTCGGACCTCCTGCAAAACCTAAAGGTGGTAACCAGCTTCCAATATGCCCTTGACATTCTTGGATGTTGGTGTTCACACACTTGGTACAAGGAAATGAACCTAGGGTCTTCGTATCCTAGGCAAGTGTTCTACTGATGAACTAGATCCTCAGCCCTCTTTTAACATTTTAGTTTGAGATGTGGTCTCACTAGATTGTTTAAGCCGGCCTTGAACTCACTCTGTAGCCCAGACATCCTATGCACTTGGGATCCTCCCGACACAGCCTCCTTGTAGCTGGGATTAGAGGCCCAGCTGGTATTCACACTCTTGTATGGCCCACTCCCACACTGATCAGGCTTCAATGTGTAACCAATAGGATGGGTAGAAATGACAGTGCAACCTACTTCTAAGTCCTTGAAGGTATCTGCTTTCTCCCTTTGATCTATTAGTCTGGAGGAAGCCAGTTTCCATGAGAGAATAACCAAACAGCATCGTGGAGAAAGAACTGAGGCCTCCTGCTAGGAACTAGCATTAAATTATATGACTCATCACAATTGGTATTCTCCAGCCTCAGTGAGGTCTTCAGGTGACCATAGCTTCAGCCAACATCCTGACTGCACCCTTTTAAGCATCCCTAAGCTGGCACCATCCTCACTAACCCCTTGCTCTGGAATTCTGCTCCCACAGGGCCCTGAGAAATAATCAGAGTTTCCTGTTTGAGGCTAGGGTTTGGGATAATCTATTCCACCATCATTGGGAATGGTCTAAATTTTTATTTGTGGATTTTTTTTGTCCCACTGTTTTGCTGGTCTGAATGCACTGTCATTGGGCAAGACCAGGTTCACAGTAGATGTTCCTCCAGCAGCACTGCATATAATAGAGCAGCTCAGCAAGCTGGGTGTGAAGCAAGGAGGAGATTCTGGGATGGGGTTATGCATCCTGGATAGTAAATCCATAACTGGGATAACTTCACCTTCTGGTTTCTTAGACTGAGTGGATTCCTGGTACAAGGGACTTTCTGTGCTAAAACAGAGACATTCCAGTATAAACTGGATTATTTTGATCATTCTAACTAGGGTAGAGGAATGGGCATTGAGGCTACCTCTCTAGTTAGCTGCCATGTATCATGGTTCATATGAGTCTGTTGTCCGTTGCTATAATAAAATAATTGAAGATAAGTAATTGAAAAAGCAAAGAAATTTATTTATTATAGTTCTGAAGACTGGGAAGTTCAAGGGTGAGGGGCTGCATCTGGAGAGGTCCTTCTTGCTAGCCAGGACTCTACAGAGTCAAGAGATGACATAGAATATCATATAATAACAAGAGAAAGCCAAGACAGGCAAACTTGTTTTATATTTATATTCTATCTGGGAACAGAATCCAGGCTTCATATATGATGTAACACTGGGCTACACCTTAGTCTTACAATATATCCACTCTCATGACCTGCTTCTTCAATAACCCACTAATCCATTGATTCATGAATTGATTAACCATTCATGAGGTCAGCATCCTTACAACCCCATCACCTTCCAAAAGTTCCATTTCCAATTGCCATTAATGTATAACTTTAAGGACCAGGTTTTCAACACATGAAATCTGGGGGACAAATACTCAAAACATTTCACACAGATTGGAGAGTAAGGCCTGTCTTCCATCTCTCCTAGTCAAGAGTGGAATGTTCCAGAGCCAACCTATTTCATCTTCCTGCCCATCCCCAGCTTAGGTTGAGGGAGGAAGGAAAAATCCTTCTTAGAAATGCAGCAGTCTGATTGATCATGTCCTTTGCCTTACAGAAGCTTCTCAGTTTCAGGAGGTCTCATTTATTAATTGTCGATCTCAGTGTCTGTGCTACTGGTGTTATATTCAGGAAGTAATCTCCTGTGCCAATGCGTTCAAGGCTACTTCCCTCCCACATTCTTTTCTATCAGGTTCAGTGTAACTGGATTTATGTTTAGGTCTTTGACCTATTTGGACTTGAATTGTGCGCATGTCGATAGATATGAATCTATTTGCATTCTTCTACATGTTGATATCAAGTTATGCCAGCACCATTTGTTGAAGATGCTTTCTTTTTTCCACTGTACTATTTTGGCTTCTTTGTCCAAAATCAGGTGCTCATAAGTGTGTAGATTTATGTCAGGGTCTTCAATTCAATTCCATTGATCCACGTGTCTGTTTTTATGCCGATACCAAGCTGTTTTTATTACCATAGCTCTACAGTAAAGCTTGAAGTTAGGGATGGTGGTGCCTCTGGAAGTTCCTTTATTATACAGAGTTGTTTTAGCTATCCTGGGTTTTTTGTTTTTCCATATGAAGCTGAGTGTTATTCTTTCAAGGTCTGTGAAGAATTGTATTGGAATTTTGTTGGGGATTGCCTTGAATCTGTAGATTGCTTTTGGTAAACTTGTTATTTTTACTATGTTAATCCTACCTATCCAAGAGCGTGGCAGCCTACAGAATGGAAAAAAATTATCACCAACCCCACATCTGACAGAGGGCTGATCTCCAAAATATATAAAGAACTAAAGAGGGTTGGGGATTTAGCTCAGTGGTAGAGCACTTGCCTAGCAAGTGCAAGGCCCTGGGTTCAGTCCTCAGCTCTGGAAAAAGGAAGAAAAAAAAAGAACTAAAGAAACTAGACATCAAAATACCAAATAATCCAATTAAAAATGGGGTACAGATCTAAACAGAGAATTCTCAACAGAAGAATCTCAAATGGCTGAAAGACATTTAAGGAATTGCTCAACATCCTTAGTCATCAGGGAAATGCAAATCAAAATGACTCTGAGATACCATCTTACACCTGTCAGAATGGCTAAGATCAAAAACAGTAATGACAACCTATGTTGGAGAGGATGTGGAGTAAGGGGAATACTCCTCCACTATTGATGGGAATGCAAACTTGTATATCCACTTCGGAAACCAGTATGGCAGTTTCTCAGAAAATTGGGAATCAAGCTACCTCAAGACCCAGCAATACCACTCTTGGGCAAATACCCAAAGGATGCTTAATCATACCACAAGGACACTTGCTCAACGATGTTCATAGCAGCATTATTCGTAATAGCCAGAACCTGGAAACAACGTAGATGCCCCTCAACCGAAGAATGGATAAGGAAAATGTGGTACATCTACACAATGGAGTATTACTCAGAGGTAAAAAAAAAAAACAAAAAACAAAAAACAATGAAACTTGCAGGCAAATGGATGGAACTAGAAAATATCATCCTGAGTAAGGTGACCCAGACCCAGAAAGACAAACATGCTATGTACTCACTCATAAGTGGATATTAGATGTAAAGCAATCCATAACCAGGCTACAATCCACAGTCTCAGAGAAGCTAGGTAGCAAGGAGGATTGCCCTGGGAAGGGGAAATAGATGAGATCTCCTGGGTAAACTGGGCAGGAGTAGAAGGGAGGGGTTGGGTGTGGGAACATGAGGGATTGAGATAGCTGAGTTGGGGGAGGGACAGAGAGGGAGAGCAATGAAAGAGATATATTGATAGAGGGGTTTAGGGGAAAACCTGGTGCCAGAGAAACTCCCAGGAATCCACAAGGATGACCCCAGCTAAGACTCCTAGCAATAGTGGAGGGGGTGCCTGAACTGGCCTTCTCCTGTAATCAGATTGGTGACTACCCTAATTGTCATCACAGAACCTTCATCCAGTAACTGATGGAAGCAGATGCAGAGATCCACAGCCAAGCACTGGGCCAAGCTCCGGCAGTCAAGTTGAAGAGAGGAAAGAGGGAATATATGAGCAAGAGAGGGGGGTCAAGATCATGATGGGGAAACCCACAGAGACAGCTGACCTAAGCTCGTGGAAGCTCACAGACTCAAGACTGACAGCTAAGGAGCCTGCATGGGACCGACCTAAGCCCTCTGCATGTGGGTGATAGTTGTGTAGCTTGGTCTGTTTGTAGCCCCTAGCAGTGAGACCAAGATTTGTCCCTGGTGCATGAGCTGGTTTTTTGCAACCTATTCCCTATGGTGGGAGGCCTTGCTCAGTCTTGATGGAGTGGGGAGGAGCTTGGTCCTGCCTCAACTTGGTAAGCCATGCTTTGTTGACTCCCAGGGGAGGACTTACCCTTTCTGAGGAGTGGATGAGGGGGTGGGGGAAAGGAGGTGGGGGAGGGAATTGGATCAGAGGAGGGAGGGAAACTATGGTTGGTATGTAAAATAAATGGAAAAAATTAATAAAAAAAAAGTGAGAGGCCTCGCTGTAGTGGCACACACCTTTAACCCCAGCCCTCAGCAGTGAGTTTGAGGCCAGCCTGGTCTACAGAGTGAGTTCTAGGATAGTCAGGAATGTTATACAGAGAAATCCTTTCTCAAAAAAACCAAAACAAAGACAAGAAAGAAAGGAAAGGAGGGAAGGAAGGAAGGCAAGCAAGCAGGCAGGCAGACAAAGATTTGTAAGAAAAGCTGCAAGTCACCCCCTTTTCCGTTCTCTTGAAAATTATTGTGGACCAGCCTTAATAATCATCTTCCCAGGGTCCCAGAAGAGGAACTATGAACGTCGAGAATTATTTTCGGGAAAAGAATCTAAGTACACTGAGCTCTTAGTCCATCTACTTATTCCTCTGGGATAAAATCCTATCTACACAACTTCAGTTCTGTTCTCATGCCTAGCTCCTTTCTTGCCTGATTTCTCTCTATATTTATCTGCTGTCCCCTCTAGTTCTATCTTAATTCTCTCGTCTTAGTTCTGCCCCTTGGTCTTTTTCATCTCATTCTTACCCATCTAGTTCTTCCCCATCTGTCTCTTCATCATCTTCCATCTCATTCTTCTAGTTCTCCATCTAGTTCTCCAGTCAAAATTTTCCCTCAGTCTCTGAGGTTTGCAGTTATATACCCATGCAATAGCGGTGCTCTAGCTAGAGCAAGGTCACCAGGCTTGAATTCTTACAGGGTCATAAAGATAGACAAGAGTTTTCCTCAGGCACTGACCCTCAGGCTTTCTTTTACAACCCAAAAGGGGAGTGGTAAAGGAGGAGGTCAACTGAGAGCTAAGATCAGTTATTAATATATCAGAAACAGGGAATTTATGTGCTCAAACTACATTCCTAGAGGTGGTTAGGTAAGTGTTAGGAGTCTATAATGTTAGTATAAATAAATACCACTAAGGCTGTATAAGAAAGGAGGGTCTGAGCTAAATTTTCCTTAATTCAGGAGATCGTTTGGCCTTGGATGCTTGATAGGTATTTCAGATAAAACACACTGTTATGAGTTCTTGGAAGCATACATAGCATGTAAGAAAATCATTGCAGGAATTGGCTAATATATATACAAAAGCTAAAATATCACCAAGACTTCTTAAGCCATGGCTTGACTTTTGGAAAAGTCCTTGACCTTTCCAAGTAGTAGCTTTTGTGATAGTAGCTGAATTCCATTACATTTTCCTGTGCCTTGCAGCACCATTTCTCTTTCCTTTCCTTCCTCTCACCCACCTCAGCATACGACTGAGGCATTCAGAAGCTCCAGGCTTCATGCCAAGTATGGTGGTTCATGCTGTGATATCAGTACTTGGGAGGGAGAGGCAAGAAGTTTGCCAAGTCCAAGGCCAGCCTGGGCTTCAGAGTGAGTTCCATATCAGTCTGGGCTACAGAGTGAGCTCTTGTCTCATAAAACAATATGAAATCCTGGAGTTGAGTGACATTGTTACATTAGGCTGGCAGAGCCAGAAACTCCTGTCCATGCATCTTATTCTTGTGGCTTGATTCTCCAGAGCCTCTATTGGTTACATGGTCAAAAGGTCAAGGTCATCAAGACTACCCATTTCAATTTTGTTTTTGTTTTTATGTTTTTCAAGACAGGATTTCTCTGTTTTGTTGGTGCCTGTCCTGGATCTCACTCTGTAGACCAGGTTGGCCTCGAACTCACAGAGATCTACCTGGATCTGCCTCCTGAGTGCTGGGATTAAAGGCATGCACCACCGCCGCCTGGCTTTCAATTTTTTATTAAAAGATGATCTCTTGTAATTAGTGAAACAATGTTGCTGGTGATCTCCACCCTTTAATTATTTTGTGATTGGATTGCACGTTCGTTCTGGAAGTTCCTTCATAGCCCTTTGTACTCATGGGTTCTGCAGTGGTGCATGCACTCAACTAATTGTGGGTTAGAAACATTTGGGGAAAAACACACATGTACTGAACATGTACAGACTTTATTCTTGTCATTGTTCCCAATATAACATAGCAATTATTTCTATAGATTTCACTGTGTCACAGGTATGAGTAATCTAAAACTGACAACTGAGTTCGTGGGGTAGGCCTGTAATTCAGGTATTTTGAGGTGTAAGCAAAAGAATGGCAAATTCAAAGCCAGACAGGGCAACATAGTGAGATCTTGTCTCAAAGAAAGAAAGGACTTTTTTTTTCTTTTAAAGAGGGCAAAGCTGGGCATGGTGGCACATGTCTTTAATCCCAGCACCTGGAAGGCAAAGTAAGTAAATTTATAAGTTCAAAGCCAACCTGGTCTCTATAGCTAGGGCTACACAGTGAGACTCTCTGAGAGAGAGAGAGGAGAGAGAGAGAGAGAGAGAGAGAGAGAAAGAGAGAGAGAGAGGAGAGAGAGAGAGAGAGAGGAGAGAGAGGAGAGAGAGGAGGAGAGAGAGGAGAGAGAGAGAGAGGGGAGAGAGGGGAGGGAAGGGAGGGAGGGGAGGGAGGGGAGGGAGGGGAGGGAGGGGAGGGAGAGAGATTTATTTTATTTATTTATGTGTGTGGGTGTGCCTGCATGAGTTTAGTTCATCACATGTGTGGAAGTGTTCATGGAGGTCAGAAGAGGTCAGATTCCCTGGAACTGGAGTGACAGCATTGTGAGGCACCAGATGTAGGTGCTGGAAACTGGATCCTAGGCTCTCTGCAAGAGCTGAGCCATCCCTCCAGCCTCTTGATTCTTAAAGGAAAAGCACATCCCACCACATGACAACAGCATTGTCTCCTTCTGGTGATCCTTCATCTAACCACCTGGGTTTTTCCTGAGTGGCAGTGGACTGGGGACACTGTGGCAATCACACTGACTTCTAAAATGAGAAGACCACTCCCTCTCCAGGTCCAGCTGCAGCTCTGGCATCCTTTGTGTGCTTCACGTTGCTCACACAGAGCAGGAGCTGCAGGCTGCCAGCCTGTTATCTTTTTTTTTTTTTTTTTAATTATGTATACAATGTTCTGCCTGCATGTATGCCTGCATGCCAGAAGAGGGCACCAGATCTCATTGTAGATGGTTGTGAGTCGCCATGTGGTTGATGGGAATTGAACTCAGGACCTTTGGAAGAGCAGCCAGTGCTTTTAACCCCTGAGCCATCTCTCCAGCCCAGCAACCTGATATCTTAGCTACAGTCCTCAATACTGATTTTCACAGCATTTATTTTGAGGGTCCCACCTGCTGTGACAACTAATTTCTGTTTATCATATTGCTACAGTTTCCTTTGTAAACAAATCACACAAGATAAGTTGTGTTCATTGTAGCATCTTAAGATAACTCAAGGGGAGGTCTGGAGAGATCCTTCAGCATTACATGCACTGGTTGCCCTTGCAGAAGACCTGAGTTGACTCCCAGCACCCTCGCTGTGGCTCATAATCTATAACTATAGTTCCAGGGGAACCTGATGCCTCTTCTCACTTCCTTGGCATTGCACATATTTGGTGTACATATTCAGGCACACACACACATAAACTTTAATAATAGATTTTTTTGTTGTTGTTTTGGTTTTCTTTTCTTTTCTTTTTTTTTTTTTTTAAAGATTTATTTATTTATTATGTATACAGAGTTTTGTCTGAATGTATCCCTGCAGGCCAGAAGAGGGAGCCAGATCTCATTACAGATGGTTGTGAGCCACCATGTGGTTGCTGGGAATTGAACTCAGGACCTTTGGAAGAACAGCCCGCGCTCTTAACCTCTGAGCCATCTCTCCAGCCCTTGGTTTTCTTTTTGAGACAGGGTTTCTCTGTGTAAGAGCCCTGGCTGTCCTGGAACTCGATTTGTAGACCAGGCTGGCCTCGAATTCATAGAGATCCTCCTGCCTCTGCTTCTTGAGTGCTGGGATTACAGCCGTGTGCCATCAACCTCTTGGGTAAATAATTTTTTTAAAGTTTTTTTTTTTTAAAAAAAAAAAAAAAAACTCAAGGGGGAAAAAGAATCACAGTTTGTCTTGGTTACTTTTCTATTGCTGCAATAAGACTCATGATTAAGGCAACTTTGAGTTTATTGTGGGCTTACATAGGTTCCAGAGGGTTAGAGTCTGTTACCATCACAGTGTGGAGCATGGCAGCAGTCAAGGCAGGCATGGAGCTAGAGTAGTAGCTGAGAGCTCACATATTGACCCACAAGCAGAGGTAGACAGAGGTAACGTGGGAATGGCTATGAGCTTTTGAAAACCTGCCCCCAGTAACACACCTCCTCCAACAAGGCCACACCTCCTCATCCTTCCCACATAGTTCCACCAACTGGAGACCACGTATTCAAACATATGAGCTTATGATGGTCATTTTCACTCAAACCACCACATAGCTTAAATCTAAATTCTTGGGTTGGGGATAGCTCAGGTAGTATAAACCCAAAGACCTTAGTTTGATTCCCTGCACATCAGAGGTGGGGAGGTGGTTTGTAATCTATGGGGAAACATAGACAAGAGGATCCTTAGGGCTCGCTTGCCAGCTAGCCTGGCTGAGAGAGGGGTGGGGGGTGGCCAACACCTCTGCTCTGGAGGTTTCAGTCAGCAGTGATTGGCTGTTTGTCTGCTACACCAGGCCTTGGCTACCATTGGTACAGATAGGGCTTGTTCAGCCGACCTTTGATGTTTCTTTTCTTTTTTCTTTTTTTTTTTTCTTTCTTTTTTTTTTTTTTTTTTTTTTTTTTTTTTTTTTTTTTTCAGTGACAGGGTTTCTCAGTGTAACAGTCCTGGCTGTCCTGGAAGTTACTCTGTAGCCCAGGCTGGCCTTGAGCTCAGAGATCCGCCTGCCTCTGCCTCCCGAGTGCTGGGACCTTTGGTGTTTCAAGAGCTTAGATGGGACCTACCTAGCCAGACTCACAGTCTGAAGGAGTCAGGAAGTTAGTTATGTCCTCTGCAAGTCCCTGACCCCAGGCACACAGAGTGGGAATTACCAGTCAGTGGGTTGGCATTCTTTTGGTTGGAATGTCTTTGTTTCTGGGTCCCTCAGGCCTTCCATCTCCGTGTGGGCTGAGAAATCAAATAGAGGGGCCCCAGGTGGTGAGATGGTGGAGTGAAAGCTTTTTTTTTTTTTTTTTTTTAAATGTAGCATTGACCCTCTTGTCTCAGCCTCTTAAATGCTGGGATTACGTGTGTAAACCATCACACCCAGGCTCTGGAGACAGAGCACTCTGCTTGCTCAGAGCCTTGCCCACCAGTCTTAAATTGCTGAAGAGATGGTTTAGCTGTTAAAAGTCCACACTGCTCTTAGAGAAAACCTGAGTTTGGATCCCAACACCCATTAGGATGGCTCCAAAGCTCCTTTAAAACTCCAGCTGCAGGATATCAGAGGCCTCTGGTCTCCACAGACACCAACACACACACACACACACACACACACACACACACACACACACGATTAAAAATGAAATAAATCTTTTTAAAAGTTAAAAAAAAAAGTGTTGGAGAGTATTTGTTCTTTTGATGAGATAAACACTGTCTGTTGATGCCTTGACCCAGAAGAACACAGTGTAGGCAGAGCACTTGCCCAGCCACGTGCAAACTCTTGGGTTCCACCCCAGCACCATAGTAGCAAGAGAACTGACTGGCACACGTAATTTGTATACAATTTTGGGGGCATGCAGACCCTCTTTACTTTGTCCTCCGAATTCGACGCCGCATTTACCGAGGTGAATTCTGAGGTACAGAGTGGAGAAAGGGCTGTTCAAGGGAACAGATGCAGTTAGCTGCAGAGCTCCAGGAGCTCAGAGGTGCAGAGTCTGTGGGTTTGGAGGACTGTGCTTGAAAGGGAGGCTGGCGAGGCGAAGGTGTGGCTTTATCTAGCCCCGCCCCCTCCACCGGGCTGGGGCGTGGCCTTCCTCCGACCTGCTCTGGTCCAACATGGCTCCGCGGTTGTGCATCATCTCTGCAGCGGCACGGCGGCTGCTGGGGAAGCCGGGACCCCGCGCTGGGGACCTCGCCGCTGCGGCTGCTGTGCGGTGAGAAGCCGACGGGGCTGACCGCGTGCCCGGAACAGGGGCAAGGGAGGGGGCTGGCATGAAGAACAGACTCTTGGGTTTGGAACTCGGGGGTTAGAGGCGGAGATGCCAGGATGTAGGCCTTAGGAGAGTCTGAGAAAGAATGAGGGAGGTGAAAAGATATGGGTAGGGTTTTGTTTTTTAAACAGGTTCACACTACATGTGATTCGAACTCGGAATCCTCTTGCCTCGGCCTCCTCGATATTAGTGGCGTGCATTACCATGCCTTGCTGGGCAGGTTCTTTGTCCTGTTTGGGACCTGAGTCTGGGCTGAGAATAA
>CABHPP010108790.1:0-83329 GCA_902168425.1 Peromyscus attwateri
GGGGGGCTGAGAGATGGAAGTATATAATAACAGCAGCTAAGAACACTGGTTGCTTTTTCCAGAGGACTCAGATTCAATTCCCAGCACCTCCACCCACAGCAGCTCACGTCACCTGTAACTCCAGTCACAAAGCACACAGTGCCCTCTTCTGGCCTTCACTACATGAACATGTTGTACAGACATACTAGTAAAACACACATGCACATAAATTTAAACATTTTTCAGAAAGAATGCTTAATTTTGTTCACTTGTCAAAGTACACAGAGGCTCACTTTGAATCTTGTATCAGAGTACATGAAAAAGAATTCATTCAGTATAATGTGCACATGACTAACCCATACTCAGAAATATAATCTTGCTAATTACCAAAGTCATTAATTCTAGAGAGGTAACTCTCCCTTACGTTTTATACTGGGATATCTCCATTCTTCTACTGTATTTGACTCTGTAATCCACACAATAGTCCCAGTCAGTTTCATTGAGTCAGGAATGTAAAACAATATAGAGACAGAAAACATCCTATAACTTAAGTCTCAATCTCCAACTAAATTTGCCATCTTATTCCATTGGAATTTGTAACTCAGTCACTGCTCACTGATTCCAGGCTGATAGTCTCTCTAAGCAAGCAAGGAAAAGATAAAATACCTTCTCTGCCCTCAGACGTGCCAGGGCACAACAGGGTGAGACTGATAATTACAGTGCAGTAAAATAAAGGCCTTACTGACTTCCTCGGTGAGGCAGAATGTGGCATCAGAGAAGTCATTAAAGCCACATGCTCATCGTCTGCCAGTTGTGTAACTTTGGGCTCTGGCTTCTCCCACTGGCAATGACACCTGCCTAACTAGGTGTTGTGATAATTAACAGAGACCTTCATGCAATTAAACTGATATCACAGCTGGCCACAGCTAGACAGTAGATCCCAGTCATCTGCTCTTTTGCCTTGAGTTGAAGAAGCACTTGTGAGTTTCGAGGTCCACAAATCAGCTAAAGCATGTGAGAAAAAAAAAAGTTTAAAATAGAGTACATCAGTCAAGTAAAATGGCAGACGGTATTATGGGCCATTATTTCACAGCCACTTTAGCCTCCATTTATTTGACAGATTGGCACCTTGTAAATATGTCAGTTGTCGTAATTGGGCTGCCACAACCACAACTTGACTTCACACAGAAACCTTTTCTAAGGCACTTGTCTGCGTTCTGTTTTCTTCTGTATCCAACACGGGGCTCGTCAACTCTTGGGGGCTTTTATGTAGTCCTATAGAATTGTCCTGTCCCTACAGTTCAATTCGTTTTCTGTCTCTCCCCACAAAATAACATTTATTTATTTGATATATTAAAAATAAAATTATATTAAAGGGAGTATATAGGGCCTTTTCACATATACGTTATAGAACATTTAAGACAGGTTACATATATACATTTTCTCAATCATGAATTATTGCTTCATTGTGGAAACATTCAGAAATCTTTTTTTCTAGCTTTTTTGGGGGACTGCAGAGAATGCGAGGCGACTGTGACTCTTACTCACATCAGCTTGACTTAGGGTCTTGACTCTTTTCTCCCTTCCCTCTTCTCTTGTCAGCCACTGGTAACCACTGTTCTACTCTCAGCTTCTGGGAGATAGACATTTTTATATGACATATATGACTCAGATCATGTAACACTCACTTTCCTGTGCCTGGTCTCCTTGAATTATAGTCAGTTTTGGACAACACCCCCAAAGCACCGGAAACAAAAGCAAAGTAGGCTGATGGGCTTCCATCTAGCTGCAATGTTTCTCTGCTTAGTAAAGGAATTAATCTAGTAAAGAGGAGGACTAGAGAATAGCAGGGAGAATCTTAAAACCCTGTGTACAAAGGGGTGTCGATATGCAGAATATGTAAACAGTTAAAAAGCTTCAATGGTGAAACACAGGCACACACAATAATAGTACAGATTTTAAGAATATATCTAGCAGATAGAAACACACACATATTCATGCAAGCATGCATGCACACACACATGCATGCATGCAAATGTGCATGCACACACACGTACACACATACACAAGTAATGCAATTAAGAATGATCCATAGACCTACAAAGTCTCTTTCTTGAAAGGAGACGTGTATGTAAATGCTGGTCCTTTCTGTTTCTCTCTTGAACTTCCCTGAACAAGCTTTCTCTCCTTGCAGTGGGGAATACCAGCTTGCATTCACTCAGGTTCTCTTGAATTCCTGGCAAAAACCAGAGTGAATTTGCTTCCTTTTTTGACCCTAGTCAAATTTTCCTGCCATTAACAAAGCAATGTACATCTATGATGATTTCTAAGTCATGTCAGTATTTACATTCCTTGAAAAACAGCTGACTCAACTTAATTCTTATTTTCTGAAAGAGATAAGCAGAACACTAGGACCTAGGACAAACATTTTATGATGGCCAATCAGAAAGGAAGGAAGGAACTGAAGCCTTTGGATGACAGATGCTTATGTGGTGTGTGGGTAAGAGGAATGGAAAAGAAATGTGCTGTGGGATGGAGAGACAACAAACAGTACATAAAGCAAGTGAAAGTACAAAGCAAACACATTTTGACTTAAATCGGAATACAATGACTAGATTTAAACAAAGCGAAAATCATTAAAGGAAAATTTTATAGCAGAGAATGTCTGTATAACTTTAACTATATACATATATACATAGTTACAATTTTAGGGTTCACACCAATAGTAAGTTTTAACAATCATAAAATGTAACACCTAATGCATATTAATTGCTGGGCTAACCATTTGAAGACTTTTAGGTACAGTGCATATTTGGAAAACAGAATAATCACCAAATCTAAGAAAATGAAGTTCTTAGAAATGGTTGTTTTTCAAAAGACATTATTTTTAGAATTCAGGGAAATGTTTTATTTCAAAAAGACTAGTGCATATGAGCAAAATTATTATTTTAAAAATTGAGTAGAATTCTTAGTAGAGATGAAGAGTTCATTGTTTCTATGAAAGGAAGAAACACGGTTATTAAAAGAAAACTGCTCAAAATCAGGGAGGATTGTATAAGCTTCAAATCCAAATGAACAACCATTAATTTTAAAGAAGTGCAACAAAAAGAATGTTGCATGATAACTTCTTCAGAAACCTTGCCAAAACAAGAAGTCATAATTTCACTTTCCTCTCCAAGTATGAACACAATGAACACTAAAGGACCAAACATGCTTTGAGAAAGAATATGAGCTTGTTAATAAGAGAGAGAGTTTGACCTAGCAAGGGTCATAACACAGAGGGAAGAGGGGTCACTGATATCCCATACAAGAAAACTTTATCATGATTTTGACAAGGTAACTGTTACCCGACTAACTTTCCTGTGTTAAATAACCGGAAAACTGGGGAGGAGAATACATAATATCAAAATTTATAGACAAAATAACTCTGGCAGTAAGTTTGGAGAGCCAGAGACTAAAGAGGTGATAGCGAGCGTGAGAAGATGTCCCATACATTACTCGTCAGAGTCTAGAGTTCAGAAAGAACAGGAGAGTTCCTTTGAACTCAGCAAGAGGAGGTCAGAGTTTGACAGAGCACAGGTATTTGCAATCTACAAAGCAAAGGTTTAAAGACAGAAGCATTGCTCAGGAAACCAAAAGTCTATGTTTGATCCCTTGGAGGCTTTGGCCTGAGGTCTTTGGAGGAGGTGTTGAGTGAGAACACGTGCATTTGCCTGAAGAGTAGCTGCAAAGCTGAGAAGGGAACAGAGACAGCAGGGCTTGGACAGGATGCAGAGTACTTTCAAGATTTTTTTCAGAATAATCAATATTTTGAAGTTGTAATGGTCAGTGATGAAAATGTGCTTTGCATATGTACCACAGTGGAAAATAGCAGAAATGGGATGGTTAGATGGTTCAGCCTGTACAAGCACTTGTTGTTAAGACCCTGATGTCATTCACTGGGATTCACATGGGGAAAAGAATCTACCAACTTCCGCAAATTGTCCTCTCACTTTCACATGTGTACAATGGCTTACACCTGTGTATGTGGGTACATAGAGATACAATAAAAAAAATTAAAAATTAAGAAAAGAGCTTGTTTTTGTTTTTAATGGCAGAATTATGTGTAGTGCCATTTCAGAAATTGTTGGAAATGTATCGCAATTCCAGATAAAGTTCAACGCATTTGTGTATGTGCGTGCAAACTCAACTAAGCAACTCAAAGAGCAAATAAAAAAAAATGTAAAACAATATAAAGCAAAGATTTGCTAATCTGATATTTACATGTTAAGGAATGATGATAGGAAAATATTAAAAATATTTAATTTTGATTTCTATAATTAAACCATTGTGTCCTTTAAGAGTAGAAAACTTTGTATGTAGAGTAAAATACCCAATGGTTCATTCCATACAATAGCCTCGACTGTAAGCTTAGGTGTTTCAGAGAGAATTTGCTGGCTCTGTGTAGCATGAAGGCATGCAGCCTTGCAAAGTATCTATGCTTTGTGTTCAGAACAGAAGGTATAGAGAAGTTGTGATGCAAGATGAGTACTTACTATGAGAAACACCTCAGATTCTTCACATGGTTGATTTTGAGATACTTTATGATCACTGCACATTCGGCAACATACCAGGCTGTTCACTACCCCCATTCAGATATGCAACTCCCCATGAGGTCACCTCTCACAGCTTAATGAGCACTGATATAAAATGGTATTGGAATGTTAAGGATGCACCTCAGATAGTTGAGCATAACCAAGGACTTATCAAGGGATTGTGTAATATAATGGCGTTTTGGGCATTGATGCACTGCATTGCTGATGATGATTCTGAAAATTTCCAATGAAGCTAAACAGTTTCTATCACCCAGCCACGTTGTAGTAGAACATTGTATTGTAATGTATCACTTACATGTTGTGGAAATGCTGTGGTAAAGGGGTCTACTGTGTTGCTCATCAGAGAAGTGTATCACATGTTTGTTATGATAATGCTAATAAAGGACTGTTTCCTGTTTACATATTTACTATACTGTCTTTATTTTGCCTATACTTCCTCTAAAGATGATGTAAAGCATACTCAGAATCTCCTCTAGAAGCATTAGAGAAGAAGACACCATTATGATGAAGGTTATCTCTCTATGTGATGTTATCACTCTGGAAGACATATCAGTGGGAAGAGACATGAAGATGGAAGAGAAGAGCACTGATGAGCCTAATAACAAGTAGGTCTAGGCAGCTGATTGGATTTGTATTTACTCTATAATCAAGTAAAGGATAACACATTCCAACAAAAAAGCTCACAGACTAATACCATAATGAATTAAAATATTTTATAAAACCATGTATCTATGTTGTAATCTAAGCTTATTAATAAATCAAAAACTCAAAAGCAATTAGAAATTCGTAAATTACAAAATTATAGCACAGTACTTACATTTACTATTGAAGGGAGAGAGTATTTTTTTCATAAAGGTAGTGTATTCTAACTGGACAGAGTCTGACAACTACACAGGCCTGTCACAGGCCTTTATGTACAATCCTGTTTCACACACTGACTCACCAGAACAATGCCCAGCCATTCAGCTCTGTTCATAATAAATACCCTATAAAACTAGTCAAGGATTTCTCTTACCTTGTCTTGTATCACAACCTTTTCATGTTTAAATATACTTTAATGCACAATACTCAACATCTTGTCACAATGCTAACAGGATTCAGTGTGGTAACACACACACACTGCACATGCTTGAACCTTTATCATCTGTTTGTGTAAGTACACTATGTGACATTTGCCCGTGATGAAAATCTCTAATGACACATTTCTCAGATCATTCATAAGAAAGACACAATACACAGGGTATACAAACCACCCTTTAGGTGGACTTCATGCTCAGAAGGAGATAGCCAACACAAAAGAAACTCAATGGTACTTTTAGAGGATTTTGTTTTTGTTTGGTGTTTTCTTATGTCTCATGCTTTGACTGGGTATTTCTTTCTTTCTTTCTTTATTTATTTTTAACTTATAGACCTTTTGTTTATATATCACATGGCTTTTCCAGGTTGCGTTTTCATGGGATTTTTGTCTGTGTGAATGTATCTCCAGATCTAGATGTGTTTCTTGTGCTTTGTCTCTGGTCCATTTTTTGTTTTGGTTTGTTTTTGTCCTACTTGTTCGTTTATTTTTTCCTGATATGGCTTATTTTTACTTCATTTTATTGTATATTTTTTTAGATTTCTGATTGTTTTCTCACAAGAAAGCAAGAAATAGTATGGATTTTTGTGTGGGTGGGAAGCAGGGAGAAGTTGGGGGAGGGGAAACTAATCAGAACATATTGCACGAAAACATGTATTTTCAATAAGCAGACATAAGGACATGAAAGTTGTGGTGATAGGAAGGTGGGATAGATCTGGAAAGAGTTAAGAGGTGAGAAGTTGGGGTTGAATACAAGCAAAATATATTGTATGTAATTCTCAAGGAATTAAGAAAAATATTAAGAGAAAAAGAAAGGCATAATTCATAATAACTTTGCTTATAATATCAAAGACAGAAACAATAAAAATAACTACCAGTGGAAAAAAGGCAGAACCCTAATAATCAATAAGAAGAACACACTGTTGATACCTGCAATAGTCTATGTAAAACAAAAAATCACTATGTGAGCAAAGGAAGTCAGTTACAACAGTGTAAATAAAATAAGTACCTAATAGGTATTCTATTAACTTCATATTAAAGTAATTATAAAAATAGATACATGGAAAAACAAAGCAAATTACTCATGATTCAGTTATACCAGAAGTTCATGGAGATCTTGACATTCTATGTAAAGACATTTTATTAAAATTTATGCAAATGTATTCAATGACTTTGGTGATTCAGGAAAACTGGACAAGAAGAAACCTCATGCCATTGTGAAAAGCTCTGACAATAAGTAGCCTACACAGAGAAAAGGCTACCATTCATTTGGGCAACATTATTATGAATTATCTAATTAGGGGAACTTCAAGTATATCATCTATAGTATTATTAAATTAGCATCCTATTAGGTAACAATTTCTCCAATGTAATCCCCAGCCACTTATAAGCTTCTATGTAAATGGAATGATGGATATACAGGGTGGTGAGATCCATGTGTATAGAAGTCATACCTCTTCAGGCTAGCTTATTTCTTCCTTGGCTTGGATCACAGAGGATGGGCACTGTTTAGAAAGCAGGTCCTTCATCCTTCGTAGCTATGACAGTTGGTGCTCCCTGCTTCTCCATCCGATTCTGCTAACTCCCCATGGACTCACTCCTCACTTTATAGTCCTGTGTGTTTAGAACTTTTAAGTTCACAACTGTTTTCTGAAACACCAAAAAAATCTTGTTTTTTTTTTTTCTTCTTTCATGTGTTTCTGTTATCAAAACCTACACAGAACTATGCAAACAGGGTTAATTCAACTTGTGTTTCTCCCCAATATGCTTTCAGATTCCTTCCAAATGCATCAATATTTCCTTTTAGAGAGCTCCTGTGTACTTTTATCATAGCAGCAATCACAGGGCATTTTACAGTAGGAGCCTATTTAGTTAGCACTTTTGTCTGCTCACTGCTAGCTGGTGGAGGAAAGCAGCCCTGCCATTAATCTCTGCTTCCTCTACAATGGCTATTCATGTGCCTTGAACATCAAAAGTGTTCAATAACGAATTTCAGGTTTTTAGAATTTTAAAAACACATCTAAAATATTCTACTCAAAATTTATACTCTTTACTCAAAAACATCAGATGTACCCCATTCTGCAACACACGGTTTTCATTATGAAAAAGATAAGGACAAGCCAGGATGGATGATATATTTAACAGCCTTAATAGTCTGTTTACTTTGTGTCAAATAAGAAACAACAGTTTTTGCTGATTAATAGGCAAAAGTTATTTCTAGATATTTATGCTTTCTGCGTAACCCAAGTTCTAATTACCAGTGATCCAATATAACTTAGCTTTGATGGAACAACCAAGCAATGCGGCATCCAATCGGAATGCACATGTGTCTAAATAGTCATGCATCACAGACTAAGAGACACAACGTTACAGAGGACAGAGAGGAAACCAACAATGGAATAATCAACTCTAAGCTAGAATGTTTCTTTCTGAAATCATCGTGTGTGTGTGTGTGTGTGTGTGTGTGTGTGTGTGTACATTTTGTTAGATCATACAATTTCATAGACGTAAGCCTATATTGAAGAAAACAAAGTGAAATAAATCATTAGTTATTTAACATGATTTTCTGTCTCTAACCAGATGAGGCATGTTACTAGATCAACTATTTCTACTAATACAGGTGTGAAAACAAGCTAAGGGAAAGAAGCCACTTGGACAGGTTCACTCCTTTTAAAGACCTCCAAAAACTATAAATTCATAAAATTTATATTTTCAGGAAATACACTTTCGCTCTTCAGCTCTCCCTTCCTTCATCCTTCCCGTATCTGTCTATTCAAAAAATAGTTCCTAATGGATGTCACTCTAGCCCATGTGTCAGAACATTCTCCTTGTATGAGGAGAATTCTGGGTGTTTGTGAGAAAACTCCAAAACAAGACAAGGGTCTTTTCACCTCAGTTTCTTCAAAACATGGAATGTGTTTTCATGCTAATCCCAGGTGTAGAGGATAGGAGTGAATTTACTTTGGATTATTCATTACAATTGGCTGTTGTTATTTGTTTATATACCTCTGTGGAAAAAAAAAAACATGTTTTTGCTTGTCCTTGCGATTATACTCTTTACTCAGGGAATTCCTCTTAACCCTAAATCATAATCAAAGAGCATTATATCTAAGACTTCACTGAGATGTTACCCAAAACATGAAGCTTCATGAAATTATCTGAGTCAAAAATGTAATAAAGAGGAGACTTCATGGGGTCCAGGAGACAAACCAAACATTTGCTATTATTTGTGCATTAGGTTAGAAGAGAAGGCTCAAAGGAAATGACCAAGGTAAAGTCAATGGATAGCTGACACCACACAGGCAGTGTGGTCTATGAGGGAGAGCAATTCAAGGAGAAAGTCATCCAGAAACCACAGATAGTGAAGTGGATTGAACTTTAAATCACTACAGTGTTTGCTGTGGATATCGCTCTATATAAATAAACACTGATTGGCCAATAGCCAGACAGGAAGTATAGGCGGGACTAACAGAGAGGAGAATTGAGGAAGGAGGAAGGAAAGAGGGAGACTGCCTGGAGTCGCTGCCAGGACAAGGAAGATGTAAAGTACTGGTAAGCCATGACCCATGTGGCAAAGTAAACATTAATAGAAATGAGCTAAATATAAGAGTAAGAGCTAGACAATGATAGGTCTGAGCTAATGGCCAAGCAGTTTAAATAATGTAAGTCTGTGTGTTTATTTTATAAGTGGGCTCCGGGACTGGCGGGACTTAGAGAGAGCTGGAGAGAAATTCTCCAGCCACAAGTGTTGTTTAATGTTTATCATTGAATGTTTTGTCCTAGATTTTGTTTGTTTTTCAAGACAGGATTTCTCTGTGTAGTTTTGGTGCCTATCCTGGACCTAGCTCTGTAGACCAGGCTGGCCTCAAACACATAAAGATCTGCCTGGCTCTGCCTCCCCAGTGCTGGGATTAAAGGCATGTGCCACCGCCGCCTTGCCTTTGTCCTAGATTTTTAAGCAGATAGGAATATGTTGAAAATGGAATTGGAGGTGAGAAATTACCATAGATATAAAGACAGCTTACTGGGTAAAGTTTACTATGAATGAGAATAAAAAAAATAAATAAAGTCAAATGTGGGGGTCATAGAGTGTGTCAGAGGACAAAAAGTATTTGTCTCCAAACATGTAACTCATAGTATGGTTTACATTTGACACACATGAATGTATGCAGAGTTGGGACTTGTCATTGATTTAGAAATTGGGAGAATATTGTGATGCAGGTGAAAAAATATGAGAGAAAGTGGTGTATTATTTTTAATTATCTTTAGGTTTACATACAATTAATAAGTTTCATCAAGACATTGTCTGTTACTCTCTTTATATACCACATTGCATTCCATAGTGAATTTTCCAACATCATGAAAGTATGTTATTCTGAGAAATGTTTTTCTATTTACCTTTGGTCCTTCTTGACTCCACTTTTCATACAAACGATTTCACATAAAAGCATCTTTTCAAGTCATGCTAACAATTACTGTAGAAAATTACTGCCTTAATCAAAGCTCCCTGATGACATCTTATTATTCCTGGGTTTCTGTGCACAAAGAAATGTGCCAATTAAATAACATAAAAAAAATGAAAGGAAGGTTCTGATTATTGTCATGCTACTGTTTAAATATTGAGTAGATTCCCCATTCATTTCAAACATTGCAACAAATTTACAGGGACCCTCTGTGACTCCACTACTGTATTTTGTTGTTGTTGTTGTTGGGGTTCATTTGTTTGTTTTGTTTTTGTTTTCTCTTGGGCTCTCACATATCATAGTCTGTCTTTGTGTTTGCTATGCCGCCTAGGAGTAAATGGAACTCCTGATCCTCCAAGCTTCCCCCTCCCAAGTCCTGAGATTACAGGTGTGCACAATTTTGTCTGGCTTATTAAGTGCTAGAGATGGAACCTGGGGTTTCATGCATGCTGGGCAAGTTCTCTGTCAACTCAGCTACATCCTTAGCACTGTCACCTGTTTATTGATTGATTGATGGGCTGATTGTTTTATTCTTCCACAGCGTTCTTGCCCATGCTCTTTGTTGTATCCCATAAAGCCTGTGTCAGCCTTGCTCAGTCCTTATGATTCAAGCATGCTGATTTGACCATAGTTAAGGTCCAAAGGTTTTTACACATATGATTCCTTGTTTATAATGGTGCCTTTTTCCCTGTGCTTCTTTAGCTAAAATTACCACCCATTCAACCCAGTGTAAGAAACCCAGTATAACTTTGGAAAGGCATCTATGATATCCTGTTCATATCTGAAATATTACATTATTTTATCGTTTATAATAAAGAAGAGTTATCATGCCACCTTCCTCGAGCTCTAAATCTTCAATAAAAACAAAACACCACAAATGAAAAAATGATAACACTACACACATGCACACATACACACACACACACAGAGAGAGAGAGAGAGAGAGAGAGAGAGAGAGAGAGAGAGAGAGAGACTGTTGAAATTAGAGAGAGAGAGACTGTTGAAATTAGAGGTAGGAATAAAAGAATGGGTAACTAGAGTATTTGACTACAAAGGACATTTGGGGGGATTTTAGGGAACTACAAAACAATTTTTATCTTGAACATAGTAATAGTGGTTGTCTGACCCTAGGATTGTCAATTTTCATACAAGTGTATGATCCAATGATATACTTCGTGATATATAAATTTTATTTTAAATACATTTATTGAAAGAAACTAAGGTGTGAAGTTTTCTTGTCATGTTTGAGTTTCTTTGATCACTTTCCCACAACTTCAATCTGATGTTGGCTTTGCAAATTGTCCCTTTCTGATGAAAATAGAAGAATCAGAGAAGGAAGAAACGTAGGGTTTCACATACCAGTGTCCTCACTTACTTTTTCACCTTAATTTCCCTAGTCCTCCAGTCCTAGTTTCCTTGTCTGATGTTATGGTTAAACAACCCACAAAGCAAATCAGGGGAGGAAGAGATCATTTGGCTTACAGTTCTGGGTTAAAGTTCATCATAGCAGCAGGTGTGAATGGCATGAGGGCAGAAGGCTAGGTAGACGAGTCACCCTGCACCCACACTTAGGAAGCAGCCCAAACAGGAAATGATGCTGGGGTTATAAAGCTTCAATGCCAGCCCCCAGTGACCCACTTGTTCCAGAGATGTGTCACTTCTTAAGAGTTTTCCATAGCTTCCCAAGAAGCACTACCAGCTAGAAACCAGTGTTGAAAAATGCTGGCTTATGGGGGGATATTTCACCTTCTAACTGCAGCATTCTGCTCCTGGCATCTAAAGGCTCATGGCTATCTCTTGATGTAAAATGCATTCAGTCCAATTCAAAATTCCCCATAGTCTCCAACAGTCACAATGTTGCTTAAAATCCTAAGTCTCTTTTGAGACTAAGGGCAATCTTTTATTTTTTGGTCCTCAGTATAAATCAAATAATAAAGTGCATACTAGTAACATACAATGTCACAGAATATATGTTCACATTTCAAAACAGAAAAACAAGAGAATAGTGAAGGAAACATGGGACTAAAGCAAGGCTGAAACCCACTCAGGCAAAAAAAAAATCTTGCACCTCCGTATTACTCCACCATTATGTGTTGGGAAGTATATAACTTGTTTTTGTACTTTATGCAGGCCCACAGCTTAGATTCTGTAAATCCAAAGTACTGAGATTGTTAAAGCATTTGTGAATTTTTAAAGTTGAACTAAGTGAATTGAACTATAATTTGAAATAAATGAATAGATTTTATATAATAATATGGTCATGAGCCTATGGAGACAAGAACGGAAGGGTATAGTTTAAGAGTGATGTGTTTCTCTTTCTGGGTCTGGGGTAACTCACTCAGAATGATATTTGTCATCTGTAAAGTGAAGGATAACCATGCTACAACACACAGATCCATAGAAGCTGAGTAATAAAGAGAGCTCAAGGGGAGACACACAAATATCCCTGGGAAGTAGAAATAGAATAGACATCATGGATGGAGGTAGGATGGAAGGGGAGCAGGAACAGGAGGAATGGGGGAGGAGGGATGGAGGGAGAACTGGGGAAAATAACTGGAATTGGGAGCATATCAGGGCAAGCTAGAAACTGAGTGCAACGGAAACTCCCGGGAATCTACAAGGGTGACCCTACCTAAGCAATTGGGGATACAGATCCTGAACTGACCATCTCTTCCATAATTCCAGTGGAGGAACTGAGATACCAACCCAGCCACACAACCTTTGGTCAAATTTGTCTTGCCTACATAATGTGCTGGGCTAAAGATGGCACAGAAGTTGTGGTAAATGGCCAACCAGTAACTGGTCTATCTTGAGACTCAAACCACCAGAGGGAGTCCACTCTTGACACTGCCTGGAGAGCCAGGATCCAGAAGATGGATAACCAGAAACCTAGGATAGAACCAAACAGTACTGGCAAGCTGTGGGATGTTCTGTGTGCTGTGAATATGTGTTGGTCTGATTGGTTAATAAATAAAATGCTGATTGGCCAGTAGCCAGACAGAAACTATAGGTGGCATAAGCCGAGAGGAGAATTCTGGGAAAAGAAAGGCTGAGTCAGGAGATGCCAGTTTGCCATCCAGAGAGCAGCATGTAATGGCATACAGGTAAAGCTACGGAACATATGGCAACATATAGATTAACAGAAATGGGCTGAGTTTAAGTGTAAAAGCAAGTCAATAGTTAGTCTGAGCTAATGGCCAAGGAGTTTTAATTAATATAAACCTCTATGTGTTTACTTGAATCTGAGCAGCTGTGGCCTGGGTGGGACACAGAAAAACTTTCAGCTACACTGGAAAAAAAAATCAGTGAAATGATTGCTAATGATATTCAGCTATACTCATAGATTGGAGCCTAGCCCAACTGTCATCAGAGTAGCTTCACCAAACAATTGATGGAAACAGATGCAGAGACCTACAGCCAAACAGAGCTGTATGAAATCCTGTGGAAGAGAGAGAGGAAGGATTGTAGGAGCCAGAGGGGTCAAGGACACCACATGATAACCCACAGAATCAACTAAACTGGACACATAGGGGCTCACAGAAACTGAACTGACAACCAAGGATTGTGCATGGGACCTAGGACTCTGCATACATGCTACAGTTATGTAGCTTGGTCTTCTTGTGGAACTCTGAACAGTAAGAACAGAGACTGTCTCTGACTTTTGCCTGCTTTTGGATCCTTTTCCTCATTTTGGGTTGCCTTGTCTGGCCTTAATACGAGGAGAGGTGCCTAGTCTTTCTGCAACTTTATATGCCATGTTTGGTTGATATCCATGGGAGGAGGCCTGCCCCTTTCTGAACAGAGGATATGAAGGAGAGGGACTGTATATTTGTGTGTGTATACACACACACACACACACACACACACACACACACACACACACGTATTCGCACTGTGTAAAGTTGAGCAATAGCAAGTATTTAATCACTGTCCACTTCCTAATTGTGGGTGTAATGTGACTGACAAGCCTCCTGCTCCTATAAGCTTCCCTTCCTTCACTGTTGCCCTGTCTTCCTGCTGTGATAGACTAGATCCTTCTGCTGCTATAAGCCAGAATATACGTTGTCTCTCTCAAGTTGCCTTTGCTAGGCAATTTTATTCCAGCAGTGAGAAAGTGCATACACCATCCATGACCAAAGCAGAACTTGGCCAGTCTGCACACAGCCCAGGATACTGAAGAGAAGGAAGGACAAAGGACTGAAGAAAGAGAGACAAAGACAGAAATAGAAACAAAGCAACCATTTAGAAATTGCAGACTGAAATCAATGTGCTTATGTTTCCTCCCCTTCACAAAGAGCACTATTAAATATCCTAACCAGAATTATACTAAAGGCAAAAAGAACAATCAATTCAAAAGTCAAAGCAAATAAAAAATGAGGGTCTGGAAGATAAAAACTAAATATTTCTGCAGAAGTCATCTATAAAGAGATTAGAATTCATAACAATTATGATTATATAGCACAAAAAGCTAGAGTAAAGTATTTTGAAAAACTGTTTATCATATAGAAATACTAAATGATTGCAGAGATAGCTTTGTTGGATCCTGTTTAAAGATTTCACAATACATGCAGTTAATAAGCATCAGATGGGAGCATCTGTATGCACAAAAGGCTTGATTTTGTTTATCAGCTAAGTAAATTTAATCCAAATTTAAGGAATGTAGAATTCCTTATATAGTCATATTCTCACTTAACATAAAGGCACAACAATGATTTCCAAGATACACTACCATTTCACGTGTCATTGGGACTTTTGTAAGCAATTCTCCACAAAAAGCAAAAATTGAATCAAAATGGAGGAAAATTTGGAGTCCTTCATGGGCTCCAAGAAGCAAAGGGTATTCCTAAATTAGGAGAAAGAAAATGCCATGCAAGAGATGAAATAATTACTGAGTTTAAGAAAAACAAAACCATAAAGACTACTTAGGACAGTGAAATATTTAGAAAACTTACCTAATTTTAACAATGGAAAATATGAAGAACTAGGAGTGTAAGCTGAGTAATTTAAAACTTAGTGAGAAATACTACCGTGCACATCCTTCATGGTTGCTGATGGACGCCCTAGGTTATGGAGACTGTTAGGCCTTCCTGCTTTTAATTTATACTCTTCAGATACAGTGAATTTTGATTCTTTGTAAATGTATTGCATGACATTTTTTAAAAAGCATTTAAGAAGGGATGAATGGATATAAAAACTAGGAAGCCATCAACCTCAGCACTGTGAAAAACCTCAGTGAAAAACTGCTGATGAATTCTGCCTCTTCTTTCAGAGGCTCCTTGTGGTGGCAACCTGTAGTGCTCACCTTCTGTGCCCACACAACTTGCACAGGACTGACTTGGCATAGGAGCTCAGATGCAAGCTCAGATCCCTTGCTTGTTTTTATACAAATTATATTTAAGCAAAAGAATGGATGGTTCATGGCTATTTAGAACTTGCAAAATAGTAACAAATATGTGAAAACCAAGCCTGTCAGTGAGGGGATGAAATCCAGGCAACAGGGTTTCTATTTCAACTGTTCTCACTAAATTACAGCTTTAAATATCTGGAAAGACAGTCATACGGCTTCACATTCAGATCGCTCCAGAATCACAAGGGTCCAAAAAGCGTCCACCTTTCTGTCAGAAGGTAAATGGCCTCTTGTGTTTTGTTGTTGCTGTTTTATGATGTATTGACAAACTTTAGACTGTTTCTTTAGTCCCCTGTATATACATTAAATGGAACTATCCCACACTTGGTGACGGCTAGCCTGCCGTTATTCATAGTAATTTTCTTCAGATTTCTGATTATAGATTGAAAGTTACAATAGATATATAAAACCAAGATGTTTGCCTTTGAGTAGGGAAAAGAATAGGCGATATCTATTACATGGTTAGGTACGGGAATATTAGAATTCCCGACATTCTTTTTTGCAAATCACACTGGTTTGATATTATTTTAGATTCTCCTACACTTGTATGGATTAACAGAGGCATCTGATGTTCTCCTTATCCCATTTCCCTAAAGGTAATACCTTGTGTGTCCGCAGTGATGTTACTATTAAATTGGCATTAATACAGCATTGGTTTCGCATAGATTCCCTCAGTTTCTCACATAATTTTGCTTACATTCAAAGTCCTTTTCTGACAGTACACTGATTTTTTTTTCCATTATCACCACGTGCAAATCATTTCTCTATATCAGATCAATGACCTTGATGCATTTACTCATCCACAACATGATATTTAAATAAAACACGGCTTAGTTGCTACTATAGCCTAGATCATCATTTTGAATATCATATATTCCTTTGTATTCAATATCTGCAATAACCATAGCAACTTACTTACAACATATGTAATATTTATATTTGTATCAAAGATTAAAATTTGATGTAGCTCAAAGAAATTCTTTATGGTTATTTCCCTTTAAATAGCTCAAAACCTTAAAACATCTAATTTCCTCTTTACCTAACATCCTAGCACCAATTTCTATTTTAGTTATTTTTATGTTGCTGTGATTAAACATCATAACAAAAGTGAACTTAATGAAGAGATAATTCATATATATATATATATATATATATATATATATATTAAAGTTTAGAGTACAGTATTTGCAAAGGAAATTACAAGACACATAAAGAGGAAATATCTTACTTGCTAATAGAAGTTATTCATTTTAAGCTCTTGGTTTAAACTATAAGAAAGATTTTTAGAAGGCAGAAAAGACACGGATGCAAATTTTATAGAAATACTTGAAAATTAATCTCAGTATTAATATATTTTTTGTCATGTACTCAATCATTGAAGGTTTACTGGGTACCTACTTTCTACCAGTCACTTTGTAGACTTGTAGAGTCCTGTAAATGTCCAGAGAATGTGAATTAATATCCTTCTTATCTTGAATCCATGAATGTTATATCATGGTGCCTTGCTTTACTTTAACTAAACAATTCCTGAGAGTATAATGGATGTCACTCTACTTACAACAGTTGAGAAAGTTGAGTTCTCAGACAGTCATGCAACTTCCCCACACTTTGTAACTAATGTGGCTTGATGGTAAGATTTCAATACCTTTCTCCCTATCTTTGAAGCCTATTAATGTCCTGATGAGCTTGACCTCTTCTCCAGCACACTCCACAATGGCAGAACCAGAGTCCCATTTCAGAATTGTGAGCTTTGATACAATTTGTGCAGAACCAAGGACCCAAAGTGAAATCAGGTACTGATCTCTTTAAGCTCTCATCAGCAAGATCAAAATGGATACCTAGATTGACTCATGGACCAAAGGGATAAAAAATGTATACCTTAATAAAAGAGTTGAGACAGGGAGAAGATGGAGAATGAGATCTAATCTATCTAGTTATGCAAATTCACAGGTGACATACATCATTAACTGAGATAAATTACTGGAAGAAGAGTTAGAAAGACGACTAGAAACTGCCAGTGCATTGCTAGTGTCATCTATTATCTATCCCAGCATCCACTCCCTCCAATATTGACCTATTTATTCTTGGATTTTTAAACTCTAGCATGGATCTCAAAATCTGTGAGGTTTGACCTTCAAAGCAACTGAAGCACATCTCCGGTAGATTGTGATTTTTTTATTTCTGACTCTCACTAGCCTAAAAAAAGACATCTCGATAGAAAAATTAGAACCAGGGTCATTGAAACCCTCCTCTTTTGATTAGCTGTAAAAATATGCCCATTTCAAATATACCCCAAAATAGTAACAGAATCAGCATGTAGTCGCAGTCCACAGACTTGAGAGTGTTTTTCCACTATCATTAACATGCAGTGCAATGAGAAGATTATGGGAAAATCATCTAAAAGCTTTACAGCACAACTCTTTAAAATTGGTAGTTATAAGTGTTTACAATACAAATTCAAGGTGATTACACCGTGATTAGCACTTGCTTATATGTCTCTTTAAAAGCCACCCTATCTGCTTCTAAACAGCAGTCTTCCTGAATATTTGACCTTGAGGAGGCTGACACTCATTTGGGTGACAGAAGTTTTAGAAGTCAGCTTTGTTGTCATGCTGTGGCCTTTAGCTGGATGTCAAGGCCGCAACAGAACACCTGCTGCTAGCCAAACTTTGCTTTCAGGTATTAAGTGGATAATTTTATGGATAACAGCCACAATACCACAATGCATTTCTGAAGTGATTAGTACATGACTGACAAACTCATTCATAAGCATTGCTCTTGGCAATACCTTTACAAAAATGTTTAAAGGGGAAATTGTGTTCTGAAAGTGAAACCTCAAATCAAGTTCAGGCTTGTTAGAGCCAGCTGATGGTGGGCTTTACACACCTCATATTTAAATTTTCATATCAATCTCCAGATGGAGACCAGTCAACAATGGTGTTCAGAACACAGATCATTCTCTGCAATGGAAACCACCACACAACCACTGCATGTGGAGATAAAAAAAATTGCCTTGGATGCATTCCCATAGAAGTTAACTGTACTTACTTTCCCAACCAATAGAATCAAGCATGATCAGGTTGAGATCTAGAGAGATTGGGGAGAATAGAGAGGAAGACCACAGGTTCCTATTAGGAATGAGAACTGAGAATGTAAAAATTGTACTTTGGATTGTAACATCATCAAGCCTAACTTACAATAAGCCAGTTGCTATCACTGTTATAGTAACTAAATATATGTCTCACTTTCCCTCTGGAAAAATATATCTGTTATCCCATTTTCATCCAAAGGAGTAATTCCATCTATCTGCAACATCAAATCTCTTCATTGAAAGATAGAGAACAGTCTCAACTTGAGATACAGTATTGATTACTTGGATTTTAAAGATCTGAGAAGGAAAGGTACAAGTTAGCCCCATTATAAAAACCCAATATGAGATGAAGACAAGTACATGACCATGACAATAACTACCCTCAACAATTGGGCAAGAGAATTATGACACTTCCCTGTGGCAATGCTCACAACCTTCCCATCTGTCTTTGTGGTGATTTAGTGATTTCTTTTGCCCAGGTTTGAATCCACACATGGCCCAGAACAAATATGCATCGATTCTTTTGGTCCTTGTTGATGATTTGCAATTTACCCTCTGTTCTGAATCCTTAGTGACATCTAAAATATATGCAGGGAGCATGAGCTACCAGGTCATTGAAAAGCTCCCCCTTGTGGTTCCTACTACAAGAGGAATAAAACCAAGAATGTTTTGTGTCTTAAAAATTCTTATCTTTTTTAATTATAGATTGGTGTTTTCTTGGGCAGAGAACTATCTCAGGAACTTGGTAGACATTTTTTAATGTATTTGAAACTCATCAATTCTATGTGATAATTCAAAGCCTATATTTCTTTTGTGGCCTAATTCTGTGACTTGCTCTATTGGTTTGCATTCTTTTTGGATTGCAGCCTTCTGGTTTTTTTTGTTTTTTTTTTTTTTTTTTTTTTTTTGCAGTTTACTTTCTAAATCTAGTGGCTTTGTGTAGAAGGTCGTTACTCCAAGTTCTTCTTGAATCTCTTTGCCCAATGGAATGATATTCCTGTGAACCATAAACAGTGGAATCTCAGAGTCCATTGGAAGTCCGGATTCTAGCTTTCATGACAGATTTGAGGGAAGAATGGAGGTAGTGCTGAAGATAGACCAGTGAGAGTAATGTCCTAAAAGTGATGTGTCTGAGTCATAATGGATCAAAGAAATGGATAGCACCTCATACAGTTTCTATTCACATAATAAATAAAGGACTTTCAGTATATCCCTTTTTTTTAATATTGGGGAAAATATATTTAAACTAAAAGATTTAGGACTAAATTTTGCCAGTTTTGAGGAAATGAAGACCATGTGATCCAAGTTAACATCTAAAAGGCAAGTGTAAGGAGGGTCTTCTATCCTAGACATTGGCAGATATTGTAAGATCCATGGGTTTCTTTTCCTCACTTGAAGCTGCTTTTGTCAGTGAGCATCATTTCCTCAACTCCCAGATCCAGCAGCCAAGCTTTTTCCTCTCCCACCCATAGAATCAAGTTTACATCATGAATGTATCTGGAATTCTTCTGTGTTACTTAGGTTTTAGCCCTCTATGAATACTGAAATACTCCCACCTCTCTGCTAACCAGAAGATAGGTCTTCCATTACATGATAATTTCTGAATTTTATGGATTGCATGTGAGGATATTTACATTTTTATTTGATGTGTGTGAGTGTTTTGGCTGTGTCCATGTACGTATGCTACATGTATGCCTGGTATCCATGAAGGCCTGCACAGAGTGTCAGATCCCCTTGACCTGGAATCATAGAGTTGTAAAGCATCTTTGGGTACTCTCTCTCCCAAGGAAATATTGCCCCAGTCTGTGCTATTCACTGGCTTTAAGGGCTTACATTGTCAGTAACAAAAGGTTCAGCCCAGCTCTCATCATGTGTCAGCAAGAGCAATGGGCTTGAAACAGGTTTATTGGCACCTGTATAGAGAAAGCATCTTCCCGAGGCAGCAGATGTACCTATCATAAAGATGAAGCTACCTTTGACAGTCATCTCCTAATTTTGGTGTGAAGAATTAGTTGTGAAAACTAAAATTGAAGCGTGGTTTACTGTTGTTTTGTTTTGGGATATTAGCTGTAAACAAAATTTGTAACAAATCTGCCATCTGCTTGATACCCTGCAATAAATTATTTTTATGCTTCTAATAGCCTACATTGATGCTTTCTCTGCAGCTGGACTATTAAAAATACAGTGTTAATCTTTTTTTTTCTATTTCTATTACTTATCTGTTTCTCTGACTCAGTTTGAGGACAAAGTTCATACTTGTTTCCACCGTTATCCTCCCCCAGCTTTATGGATATCTAGGAGTAGCTAAGTCATGGTCAATGTTCAGAAATGATGTCCTGAGAGTCACAGATCTCTCCAGAGAAAATAATATCCTCAATATGAAAGCCAAAGAGCTCATCTCCAACTCTTCTGTGGAAGAACACATTATCTGATTTTTTACTTCCTTTAGATTTTTTCTACTGTAATTTTTTATTTGGATTAAAATATGAATGATAAGGACCCACTTGGAAAGTAGAAATCAAAAGAATTTTAAGTAGATTAAACAATTGTGGTTCTGAGCTCAATTTTCATCTCATTCCTTTGTATGTTTCTTACTTCCACTTTAATAAAAGAATTAGAAAATGTAAAGATGACAAATTAGAATGCTTCAAGGTCATCAGAGACAGGAGAGCTCCAGTCTGCTACTTCAGTTATAAAGCCCTCAGAAACATAAAAGAAAGCTTTTATATTTACAGTAAGAATTGAAAAAAAAAACCTGCACTAGCTACATGTATGCCTACTTAATAGTTAGTATAATTGGCAATTCCCATCCTGAAGGCTCAGGGGACATAAAAGGTGGTAGAAAGATTGTTAAGAATCACAGAACCAGGACTACTATGAAATAGTGTCTTCGGCACATCACAGGTGTAATGACACTCGTGAACTCTCCACAGCTATGGCTGCCTTCAAAGAACTGTATCAGTTAAATTCTAGCCCTGGTGCTGGAAGGGTTAACAGTACCCCAGTCCTGGCTGAGGAGATACAGGTTGTTAGTGACTACTTATAGGCAGTCAGTTTTCTCCCGTGTCAAGCATCCCCAAGCCTACGTGATCAGTCATAACTTCATGTGTATCCAGAAAACACATACACACACACACACCTACACACAAAGAGGGCATCAATTTTAATGTGCATATGGAGACTCGGGACATAAGAAGAGTTGCACAGGGGATGGAGCAGTGGATATAATTAATGTATTAGACTCATGAATGAAATCCTCAGGGGGAAAAACAGTATAATTAGTTATTTTTCATTAGTATTATAGTTGCATATAACAAAACTATATGTATTTATTTATACTTACGTGTTATATAATTATATGCACCAAATTCATACATAAGTTTGTATATAATAAATATCAGTTTTATTTTATTTTATAGTATATACATTTTACTTTATTCTGGCTACGTATTATCTCCCACATTCTTTATACTTTCCTTGGAAAAATCTTGAATATTTTGGAGAAATCATCCTTCGTTAATTTTAGTTAAAAATGAAAAATATTATTAAACATATACCACACATTTTAAAACCAAATTGGTTTCATTATCTGCTTATAGGTAGTATTTTCATTTCAGTATAATGCATTGTATCAGAACTGACTATTATGACTGTGGAAGATGTTACAGAAAATGTACCTTAGAAAATGCTAATATTGAACAAAAAAACTAATGGACAAAAACTGTTATTGCTATATAGTTCTAAATTGTTTTACAAATGTTATCCAAAGACTTAGAAATAAATTATTGAAATACAGCCCAAGAGTAAACTATATAAACTAGGTTCTGTATTTGCAGAAGAGCTACAGTTACAGTTACTTAGTAGGTTCACATCTGTATCTTTATAGTGTTCTTAGGTTTTTCATATATTGGCTACTGAATGGAATATAATTGCAATTTAACAAACATGAGGAACAGATAGAATCACATGTGTATGTGTGTATGTATGTATGTATAGATGTGTGCATGTATACAAGTATGAATGTATGTATGTACTCACACCTCAGCAATCCCAGGTGAAGGGGTGTCTTAATTATCTACAGAGACATTTGATATTTAGACATTAATGTTATCAATGAAAATAAGATTACCTTTTATATAGAAGCAATTTCCCAAGCATCTTCCCATCCTGGATTTCATGTATTTAAATCTCATTATGAGGATCCTAAGGCAGAAAAATTAATCAGCAGCTGAACTGCTTATACCTGCCCATTTAGCAGACAGAGTCCAGCAGAATGATGGCTGAAGAAAAGACCTCTGGTGAAGGCTACAGCCAAAGTATTCACATCTGCTCTGTGACCTATGGGGTGTACGTGTTGTAAGAAGGAGTATCTTTGCCTGAATGCAGAGATGTGGGTATACCGTGATTTGCAATAGGAATCATCAGATGCGCAAGAAAAGAAAGTGCTCAGGCTGCAGCACAGCCAACAGAAATACGTTCTTCATTTTGAAGTTTTAGAACAAGATTCTCTTTAGATTAATATGGCTATGGTAAGAATTGCATGAGACATTTGCTCACTATTTTGATGCTTGGGTTCCATATTGGACCAATTAAATTATAATTCAAAAGGATGAAACACAGGTAGGTACCTCTTGAAGTACTCCAGGTGGTCCTTCTTGCCTATTTGAGACACATAGAGAATGGTAGTCTCAAAAATCCTGGTCTCATGTTTCTCTTTAAGTGATTTAAGATTATTGACCAACTCTTCAAGGATGGTTTGTAAATCATACCTACACATTATCATAACAGAAATCAAAACATAAATTTTAACTGGCTATTTAAATGATTTATTTAATAGTAAAGTCATTATAAACTGATGTAAATAATTGGTTTAGGGTCTGGACAAATGGCTTCCTGGTTACTAGCACTTGCTTTTCCTGAGAGGACCAAGGTTTAGTTCCCAGCACCTACATCAAGCCCTTCACAATTATCTGTAACTCCAGCTTCAAGGCATGAACTTCTGATCTCCTGGGCACCTCTACACATATAGCATACTCTTGTACCAACCAACATACATCCACATACAAAATAATTTTTTAAAAGAATGTTCAGAAATTAAAACTATGCTTTTCTATGTAGCATAATTCTTTTTCCTAGAAACACACACAAGCACAACACATGTTCACACACACACACACACACACACACACACACACACACACACACACACGGTTTTGTTCTTGTTTGTTGTGTGTGTATTGGGGTCATTTTATGTTTTGGCACATCCGGTTAGAACTTTTCTTAATAGGACATATTCAGACTGCTTCCCCATTTCCATTGTCTGTTGTTCACATATGTTTTCTTTGTGGAAATCCAGAAAGATAATCTGCCTAATCACAAAGATGCAGGGAGAAGATCAAGGAGAGTTTTCATAGCTTTTTTCAGATAATTGAGGGTATTCTTCAATGCTACACCAAAACTTGACAAGTAATATTTACTTAAAGGTTAATTAAATGTGGGATCTGGACCAGCCACTGCACTTAGTGAACTCTGTCCCATTAGAAGTATGAGGAGTGGAGGATAAGTGGAGGCTCGGAAGACTGAATGTGGTGAAGGAACATAATCTACAAATGGAAATGCTGTCCTGAAACTCATTATTCTGTACAACTAGAATATACTAACAGTAAAAATTAAGAACGTTATTAAAAATTCATTGAATTTTATATTAAGCATGACTGTAAAATGTTACTCATTGATAACTCAGAAAAACACATATTTATTCAGGTGTGCACTACTCCAGATGTTATTGAATTTTATGGTAGCAGCACATCGGAAAAAATTTCATAAGTATCCAGAAAAATTGTTTCCTTAAATTCTAATATTCCCCTCAGTGTTCAAATATTTGATCTCAGACACTGTATATTTTTTCTGTCACTAAGATCATTTCAATCATTTTTTTTTAAAAGAACTTACCTTCAACTTGAAATCCAGGGAGCCTGGAAGGGGTTAGAAAGAGGATAGCTTGGGGTAGCTGAAGAGAGAATGGAGGAGAGAAACTGAGGTAATTCTGTTTCAAATAAAATCACCATTACTTAATGGAAGCAGATGCAGAGATCCACAGCCAAGCGCCAGGCCGAGTTCCAGTAGTCCAGTCTATGATAAAGAAGAGGGATTCTATGAGCAAGGGAGTCCAGGGACATCAAGATCATGATGGAAAAATGTACAGAGACAACTAAACCAAAGTACAGGGAACTCATGAACTGTGGACCAATAGCTGTGGAGCTCCCGCAGGACTGGAGTAGGCCCTCTGCATAGGCAAGACAGTTGTTTAGCTTGATCTATTTAAGGGGCCCCCTGGCAGTGGAATCAAGATCTGTTCCTGGTACATGATCAGGCTTTTTGGAGCAGAATACCTATGGTAGTACACTTTACACAGCCTTGGTGCAGGGGGAGGGTCTTGGATCTGCCTCAAATGAATGTACCAGGTTCTGCTGACTCCCCATGAGAGACCTTGCCTTGGAGGGGGTGGGAATAGGGGGTGGGCTTGGGTGAAGGCTGGGGAGTGGGAGATGATAGGAGAGGGAGATCTATGGTTGGTATGTAAAATGAATAGAAAATTTCTTAATAATAATAAAAAGAGAAGAAAGAAAACATGATTAAAATTCTCTCAGTCTTTAAAAAATAGCCTTTGGTATGCACAAGTCTGTAACCATAATTTTAAGGCATCATTTTAAGGACAGAGTAGCTTTGATATACAAATAAAACAGAACAGAAAACAATAAATGCACTTTCAAGGCAAGCAGCCACACTGTCATTTTCAGGTGACAGCCGTGGGTTCATAAGTGTTTCATTCCCATTTTGTTGCACAGAACCCTGATCGCAAACTGGTAACCATGAGCTGAGGTTTATTAAGTTTATGCTTTTTCAGGTAGTGCTTTATCAAATACCATCTTTTTACATCATTCTTTGTTTATCCAATTAATCTAACTTTGTTGCTGTATATGCCACATAGCTGCCTGAGTGTACAGTGGGAAGAGGCTTGTAATCTGATCTGTGGCCAACTCTTCTAGCCCACTGAATCTTGTGGACCCTTTAAAGTTTACTTTGTGCTGAATATCTTGTTCCTGAGTAAGTACAAGGACAATGTTCCAAGAATATATCATAGCCTCATAAAGAGACCTCTGGCTTCTTTATGTGTGTCATAACCTTCAAGACATAAGGAAGACCTTCAAGTAAATAAGGAAATCTCCCTGTAAGTGGGAGGGGTAGTATGTTCAGACAACCTGGTATGGACCCCTGAAAGCCCTGTGCTTGCTGCTTTAGTCTCTGTGAACTCATTTGTGCCTTGCTTAGTTTATTCAGTGGGTCATGTTCTCTTGGTGACCTGTACCCCCTCTGACTCTTACAATCTTTGCTCCTCCCCTTCCATGGTATTCCAGGAGCTCTCAGGTGAGGGATTTAATGGAGACCTCTAATTTAGACTCTCTCTGCATAATGTTTGGTTGTGGGTCTCTGCATCAGTTCCCAGTTGTGGCCAAAGGAAGGAAGACTCTTTGGTGATAATTGGAAAAGGTACTGATCTATAAGCATAGCAGGATATCAGTAGGAATCATTTTATTGATTTTCTTCCTCTCTCCGTTTTTGGTTTTAGACCAGTTGTGTTTTGTTTGACCCTGGGTCTCTGGGCTATCTAGCCTCTGGTTCTAGGTTACCCTAGCAGTGTCAGGTATGGGTCCCTTATTGTGTAGTGGACCTTAAGTCAAATCAGACATTCGTTGGCTACTCCCAAAAGTACTCTGCCACCATTGCCCTAACATATTTTGTAGGCAGGACTGATGATAGATCAAAGGTTTTGTGGCTAGGCTGTTGTCAACATTTCTCTTTTGAAGTACCTTCCCACAACAAAGACACAAGAAAGGAGGGGTCAAGGCTTCATGTAGGCACCAGCTCGACTTCTCCATGTTCAATGAGTTGATTGGATGTTGTCTTCAGCAATGGGGCCATGCTGTCAGTTTGCAGAGAACAACTTTTTGTCTTAGCATCAGCCTGGGTTGTTTGGAGATTTCCATGGGATCTCTTTGTCCAACAACTCAATTGAATGCAATCCAGTCCCACCACTGGAAGCCTTGCCTGGCTACATGAGTTGGCCAGTTGAGACTGTAACTCCCATTACTAGGTCACTAGGAATCCTCATTAAGATCACCTTAATAGATTCCAAGAAGTTTCCACTGTACTAGGTTTCCACACCACCACCCCCAAATGCCCCCAATTCCAGCCTTCTCTCCCAGGACTCTCTCCCTCCACCTCACCTACCCTCCTGACCAGATTCATCATGCTTCTATCCCCACCAACCCCAAATCCATCCATAACATCAATTCTATTTCCCCTTCCCTGGGATATCCATGCATTCCTCCTTTTTACCTAATTTCTCTGGTACCATATTGGTCTTTCTGGGTCTTGGTTACCTCACTCAGGATGATTTTTGTTTAGTTCCATTCTTTTACCTTTAAATTTCATTATGAATAGCATGGATATTTTAAAGTTCAAATATGATTTATCCTAGATGTTAACTTTGAATCTCCAGAAACCTGTGTCCCATTGATGATAACCATAGAGGTCAGTAAATTAGGAAGGGGCCATAAAAATTAGTAAGGGGCTTTTAAAGAAGGAGAGATAGAACATGTTGATATAGTGGATTAAAAAGAGATCATGGTGCAGGAAAGGTTAAATGGCCAGAGGATGGGAATGCAGGTAGAGGAGGGAATTCTGGAGGTATAACTAATACTAAAGATAATTCAAAAAATTCATATGGAGAACTACTACAATAGAAGCTTCTTAAAATATATATACATGCATATATAGAATTTTAAATGGAGTTATTCTATAATGAGACAACAGTGCTTCTACCAGACACCACAGGATAAAAATAATTGCCAAGAATGAATAATTGCCAACTCCAAAGAACTCATCCAGTAACTTCACCTCTACTGGCTAGTTTCCACAATGCTAGAAGGTGCTATGAAAGATACTATGATGGTACCAGAGGAGAAAAGTAATCATGAATTTCACCCCAACGTGCACTCTAAGAGCTGTAATGAAGACTGGCCAGGGAAGACATGCACATTAGTGCAATAGTCATGTTTGAATGTCATGGAAGTAACCAACTACTTTCTGATTATATATATGGCCAACACCATAAGAAGGAACCCATGCACAGCACCTTTACCAGGGTGGCTAAACATATAATTATCCCTCATAGAGAACCTACCACTACTGCTCTGCTAAGCGGACATGGCATTAAATAGATTCATAACAAATTGTCATTATACCCACAGATTAATGCCTTTCTCAACCCTCATCAGGAAAACTTCTTTGCAGTATATGGTTACTAACCTAGAGATCCACAACTGGTCCTGGTGCAGGGAGCACCAGCAACTCAGCTCTAGTGGGAACATCCACATCACCTCCCCCAAGCAGAAGACTTGGGGTTCATTGTGGAAGAGTCTAAGGCCAATAGATAGTGGGTGATGACAAGGAAATTGTACATTCTGTACACACCAGATCAGTTAGTGACATGTATGAATCCATGGCATCTGTGACAATATACACAATCTCTATACAGTTTCAAGCCAGATCAAATCCAAGGGGAGGTTGACTGAAGTCTCATGGTGACCTGAGGAGATACTGGCAATTGATAGCTTCTGGAAGAGTGAAAGTCTGTTTTATTTATGTGTGTGGCCACTGGTAGGTCAACTATGCTCCAGTGGAAGGTCCCGTATCTAAAAGTATGTGGTCAGTGCAAATTAGAATTGAAATATATGTGTGTGTGGTGTGTGTGTGTGTGTGTGTGTGTGTGTGTGTGTGTGTGTGTGTGTGTAAAAATGAGGACATAAAGTAGGATGGGTTGGCAGGAAAGACTGGATATAAGATGAGTTCAGAGAGGCTGTAAATAGGACAAAAAGTACATGGAAAGAAATTCTGGAAGAGCTAATAAAAAGAAAAACGAAAATGAAAACTTTACACCTTAAGCACCAGCTGAATGAACAAATGCAGTTAATTCTTGAAGTCGAATTTGGTTTAACTAGAGGAGCAGTTACCAATAGCGTTTTTTGTAATTGATGTGTTTTACATAAAAGCACCATTTCATCTATTCATGGGCTGCTAACATAAAAGGCATGGCATTTGTGTGGAAAGTACAATTGGTCTGGTAATTTTTTATCACAACTGGATTCTTTTATCTTCTGTCAATCAACACAGGGAAGCAGAAAATGGCTGTATCCGTTCTCATTTAAGTAACAGATTCAGGGGACCACGGCAGTGGTTAGGAAGACAGTGTTAGGAAAGCTTGTGTCTTTCATCATTGAACCCTCCAAACAGAAATGATTTCCCTGATGGTGGGCAACTGGTGCTATTAGGGATAATTGTACAATTTATCCCATAAATAGTAGAGATCCCATTTGGGTTGTACAGATTTATCTCTATTCTTGCTATTCTTGCTTTCTAAAGAAATATAATGCCAACTTAATTATTCAATCATGTACCAATAACCTTTGTATAATATACATATTTCTTCATTAACATTAAAAATGAAAAGGTGTGTGTGGTGCTTAATTTGCTTAATCTGGAAACTCCAATGTGAGGCTTTTAAAATGGTAAAATACAACACACAAACACTAAAAGAAACACATTAACACTTATATCATTTGCTGTGCAAAATAATGTATTTAGAATTTAGTAATACAGTAGTATCCTTTTATGTTGAACAGGAGTTGAAATCAAAATATGACACTCAACTGTTCATTGAAAATCACTGCTTTATAGGTAGAGAGTTTAAAGCATATAAATATTAAGCAATATCTCCCATTTTCTCTATTACAATAAAAGGTAAATTCTGAAGTAGCTTAAAATTTTACCTCAAAATGTTTTATTTATTTTGAAAGTATTCTAAACTTAAAAAAATGTTTAATTGATAATAAAGATTGCATATACTTAAGGCACACAGAGTGAACATTTGACAGACACAGGTCTTGTGCAATGATTGATACAGGTTGTTCAGATGTCCATTACCTCTCTAATCTAGATTGCTACAGCAGGATCTCACTGCAAGTTACAAGCAAAGGCTGACAAGTTTGGCTGGCATTTCCCCATTCCTGATTTCCAGACCCTTGTAAACACCAGCTGCATCTACCACTTCAGCCATTTTAGATTCTACACATATGTGATTCACAGTTTTTGTCTTCCAGGGGCTGAATTATTTCCTTTGGTGTGTTGCTTCAGGTGTAACCTTGTGGCTGCAAATAGGAAGCCTCCCTTATTTGCTTTGCTGGTGATACACACCGGTGCAAATCCCTGATCCTGAGTGGGGTTGTGACAAGCTTTGTTACTTATGATACATATCTTATGATATTTATGATACATATCTTTTTTTTGAGATAGGGTTTCTCTGTGTAGCTTTGTGCCTTTCCTGGAACTCACTCTGTAGCCTAGGCTGGCCTCAAACTCAGAGATTCGCCTGCCTCTGCCTCCCGAGTGCTGGGATTAAAGGTGTATCTTTTTTTTTAATTTATTTTATTTTATTTTACAATATAATTCAACTTTACATATCAGCCATAGATTCCCCCGTTCTCCCTCCTCCCCCCCCCCGGCCCACCCCCCATTTCCATCTCCTCCAGGGCAAAGATTGAGATCTGCCTGGTGGACTCAGCCCAGGCAGGTCTAGTCCCCTCCTCCGAGGCTGAGCCAAGGGTCTCTACTAAGCCCCAGGTTTCAAACAGTCAATTCATGTACTGAGCACAGGACCCGGTCCAACTGCCTGTATGCCTCCTAAACAGATCAAGCCAATCAACTGTCTCACCCATTCAGAGGGCCTGATCCAGTTGGGGGCCCCTCAGCCATTGGTTCACAGTTCATGTGTTTCCATTCGTTTGGCCACTTGTCCCTGTATTCCATCCTTCCCTGGTCCCAACAACTCTTGCTCATATAAACCCTCCTCCTTCTTGCCAATTGGACTCCCGGAGCTCCACCCAGGGCCTGACTGTGGATATCTGCATCTAGTTCCCTCAGTCACTGGATGGGGTTTCTAGCACGACAATTAGGGTGTTTGGCCATCCTATCACCAGGGTAGGTCAGATAGGGCTATTTCTCGACTATTGCCAGCAGTCTATTGTGGGGGCATCCTTGTGGATTTCTGTGGGCCTCTCCAGCACTTTGCTTCTTCCTATTCTCATGTGGTCTTCATTTATCATGAGCATTCCTTGTGTTCCCTCTCTGTTCTTGATCCAGTTGGGATCTCCCTCTCCCCCAAGTTCTCTTTCCCTCGCCCCTCGCCCCTCATTACCCCCACTCACGTCCAGACTGTTCATGTAGATCTCATCCATTTCTCCATCATTGGGTGATCCCCGTGTCTTTCTTGGGGTCCTGTTATCCAGGTAGCCTCCCTGGTGTTGTGAGTAGCCATCCAGTCATCCTTGTTCCACAACTAGTATTCTCCTATGAGTGGGTACATACCATGTTTGTCTTTCTGAGTCTGGGTTACCTCACTCAGGAGGATTTTTTCTAGATCCCTCCATTTGCCTGCAAACCTCATGATGTCATTGTTTTTCTCTGCTGAGTAGTATTCCAGTGTATATATGTACCACAGTTTATTTATCCATTCTTCGGTTGAAGGGCATCTAGGTTGTTTCCAGGTTCTGGCTATTACAAATAATGCTGATATGAACATAGCTGAGCAAGTGCCCTTGTGGTATGATTGAGCATTCCTTGGGTATATGCCCAAGAGTGGTATAGCTGGATCTTGGGGGAGATTGATTCCCAATTTTCTAAGAAAGCGCCATATTGATTTCCACAGTGGCTGTACAAGCTTGCATTCCCACCAGCAGTGGAGGAGAGTTCCCCTAGCTCCACATCCTCTCCAGCACAAGGTGTCCTCAGTGTTTTTGATCTTAGCCAATCTGACTGGCGTAAGGTGGTATCTCAGAGTTGTTTTGATTTGTATTTCCCTAATGATTAGGGATGTTGAGCAATTCCTTAAATGTCTTTCAGCCATTTGTGTTTCCTCTGCTGAGAATTCTCTGTTTAGTTCTATGGCCCATTTCTTAATTGGACTGTTGGGAATTTTGATGTTTAATTTCTTGAGTTCCCTATATATTCTGGATATCAGTCCACTGTCAGATGTGGGGTTGGTGAAGTTCTTTTCCCATTCTGTGGGCTGTCGCTTTGCCTTGTTGACCGTATCCTTTGCTCTACAAAAGCTTTTCAGTTTCAAGAGGTCTCATTGATTGATTGTTTGTCTCAGTGTCTGAGCTACTGGTGTTATACCTAGGAAGCGATCTCCTATGCCAATGCGTTCAAGACTACTTCCTACTTTCTCTTCTAGCGGGTTCAGAGTAGCTGGATTTATGTTGAGGTCTTTGATCCACTTGGACTTAAGTTTTGTGCACGGTGATAGATATGGATCTATTTGCAGCCTTCTGCACGTTGATATCCAGTTATGCCAGCACCATTTGTTGAAGATGTAAAGGTGTATCTTATTGACCTAAGGATTTACTTCCTTGTGATATAGTCCCCAAATTAGGCTCCTGGCTTGTGGGGTAGTTGTAGATTTAACTTTTTGAGGGACATCCATACTAACTTTCCATAATGAATGTACCAATTTACATTCCTGTCAAGTGAATTCAAATGTCTTCATTTCCATAAAATTGATTAGGATAACTTCTTGTCTTTTGGTAACAGCCCTTCTAAGGACTGTGAGGGACATCTCACTGTGGTTTAGAGTTTCATTTCCCTACTGATTTGCAATGTCGAATATTTTCCATATGGCCATAACAATTTGATTTTCATGCAGCAGCTGTGGCTACCTGCACAACCCGCAAGGAAAACAAAAGAAGATATAATGGTAGAAGGAGGACTTGTTGGGAAAAGAAGACATCAGTAGGAGTGGAAGGGAACAAGAGAGGGTAATGTACATAAGATACATGTAGACAGACACCCACACAACTGTCAAAGCTAAAGTTTGAAACATTGGAGAACTAGAGAAAAATACAAAGCCAAAAATGAGAACTGTAGCAAAGTCAGCCAGGTGTGGTACAGCATTGCAAAATATGTGAGGGGCCCTTAGCAGAGTTTAAACCTGGATAGACACTAAATAGCTCTCTCTGGCATCTGGGCATGGCTGCACCCATATAGAGAACAAATCCATATGGATGACAACTGTAATCTAGGGACTTCATCTTTCCTGAGAGGTCACTTCCTTCATTTCATTATGATTATCACTATGACACTGATAATAGGACCGCAATCAATTCTGATTAGTGAGATGACTTTTAGTCTTGAGTTTTTGGAGGGTTTCTCTTGATATTACTAGCTTGCATCTTCTATTTGCCTCTAAGTGATCTATTTTACTTTTATTGGAAAACACAACCAAAACAGCAGTATAGGTTTTCTTTTGGCAGGGAATAAAACACAGAAACAATAAAATAACAGGAAAATCCTTATACCTCCAGGGACAGAGAGTACATAGCGGTCTGGGGAAATCTATATAGGTATACACACACACACACACACACACACACACACACACACACACACTCACACATTTTCTACTCCTTTTTTTTTTTTGGCCTAGTATGTTTTGCCTAACAAATGGATTGCATTATGACATTTTTATGCATGTGTATCATTATACTGTGAGTATAGAGGTATATTTTGTAGAACATTATCAACATATGTTTATTATGATGTTCTCAACAACAGCAAAATTAATTAGTGTTATTTCAGTTCTAAAGAATATTAAATATTATCCCTGGGAAAGAAAATGTATATTGTGGGGCACTGAGTCTAGCTATTTGCTCTACCATTGACGACTGACTTGTACTTCACTCTTACTCATGGGATCCCTCAGGCCCTTTGCAAAGTTTTCTACTTGTCATTCCCAGTTTCTCTTCTGTTGGTTAGTCACTGAGGTGTTAAACAGAACTCTAATGCTGCCTTGTTAAACACAACCTGTGACACTCAGCTCTGTTTACTTCTCAAAACTGTCCTGTCCCAGCCTTGTGAATAAAATGGATTTTATATTTTTATTCTCACTTGCATATATATATATATATATATATATACATATATATATCACATAAATACATACACATATACACACCTATGTATATATACATATGTATATATATATATTCTGTGTGCCTTTTTCTCTTTGTATATTCTCTATATTTATTTACATTCTTTTTATTTCAAAACTTAAAAATTAACATGCACAGTATTAGGTTCAGTTATGGTATTTCCCAACAAAATTTGTGGTTTTGATTCTCTTGTTATCTTCTTCCTCTTCTTCTGTTATCTCGAGGCCTCCTGTATGTCCCCAAGCTCCTTAGTGTCCTTTCTACTGTCATGACACATACATCTTTATTTGTAAACCTCATTTCTCAACACCTGTTCCCCTCATCTGGTGTGGTTTCCTTTCTGCTTCCACACACATACCCAACTTATAGACATATGAATAAATATTGAGACTGTACTTGCAATTTTTGTCTCTCCGAGTTTTTGTTATCTCATTTAGTATATTGTCTAGATCTATTTTCATAAATTAAATTTCATAATTTTAGTTTTCTACACAGCTGAATAAAGCTCATTTGTATATATACCACATTTTCATTATCCATTCATCTGTTCACAGACACCTTGCTGTGTGAATAATACAGTAATGATCATGTGTCCTTTCTTAGGGTCTAGTTCTTGTTTCTGGATTTTTCTTTTCTTTTTTTTTTTTTCTCTTCCTGGGCAGTGATTGGTTATCAGGATAAATTTAGTTAATATGCCCACTTCTTTATAACTGCCATGCTTTGTAGCAAATTTGTACAGTAATTGTACAGTCCTCTCTATTTTAAAAGTATACCAGTTTGACCAATTACCTTATATAAATAATCTAAAGGAGGAAGGATTCATTTTGGCTCTTGGTTCAGGTTCATGGTAACCACCAGGGCAGAGGAGGCATTGTGGTTGGGGGTTCTGTGTCTGATGGCAGGGGCCCAGCATAGTAACATTTGCAAACATTTATCTATTTATGTAGCACATACATGGTATATTAATTACATATTACCCTTGTGGGTTGTGGATATCACCCCTATAATTATGCACTTCAGTGTTTTTGTTTTTTAAGTGCAATATAAATATTCACATTTAATTGTACAAAGACTTAAAAATTGCTGGAATCTCTTCAGGTGAGTCACTTGTAGATTAGGTTCCATTTTACTGCTAAGTGTGTTAAAAAAAAAAACAATCTTTTGGTTTTTCAGAGCTTTTTGAAACTCACAATTTTGGATAAAGAATTATGAATCTGTAGTTTGGGGCTGTTTTGTTAGAAAAATGTATCAACAGTGGAGACCAAAAGTCACTATTCTCAAGAATGGCTCTGCTCTCTTCTGCACTCAGGAAGGGAATTCTCTCACACTTCCTTTCCATTGGAGCTGGTTTTCATTGAGCTCTGTTTCAAAGTCAGTAGGTACCTTATGTGCATGACAGTAGAGTGGCTTTGGCTTAGCAATGGCACTGAAGAGATAGGATATACTATTTTATTTACTTGCTTGTTATTTTTTTGTTGCTGTTGTTCGTTTGTTTGTTTTGTTTTCTTCCTCCATTTTTCTTTTATTAAAAATAGTTTTTTGGCTTTTTTAATATGGCAGAAACAAATATTTTGTTTCTCAGAAGGTAGGAAAATGTCATTTTTTTATTTAAAAAAATATGCATTTTACATACCAACTGCAAATCCCCCCTTATCCTTCCTCTCATTCCCTCTCAGCCTCCCTCTCCCCCAATCCACCCTCCCATACCCTCTTTCAAAAGGGTAAGGCCTCCCATGGAGAGTCAGGAAGGCCTGGTATATTCAGCTGAGTCAGGACAAAGCCGCTCCCCTCTGCATCAAGGCTGAACAAGGTGTTCCACCACAGGTAATGTGCTCCAGAAAGCCAGCTCGTGCACCAGGGATAGATCCTATTCCCACTGCTAGGGGCCCCTCAAACAGATCAAGCTATACAACTGTCTCCTAGTCTGGTCCCATGCAGGTTCCACAGCTATCAGTCTAAAGTTTGTGAGTTCCTAGGAGTTTGGTTCAGTTGTCTCTGTAGATTTCCCTATCATGATCTTAACCCGTCATGCTCATATAATCCCTCTTCCCTCTCTTTGACTGGACTTCCGGAGCTTGGCCTGGTGCATAGTGGTGGATCTCTGCATCTGCTTCCATCAGTTACTGGATGAAGAGTCTATGATGACAGTTAGGGTATTCACCAATGTGATTACCAGGGTAGGAGTTTAGGCACCCTCTCCACTATTGCTAGTAGTCTAATCTGGGGTCATCCTTGTGGATTCCTGGGAATTTCCCTAGCACCAGGTTTCTCCCTTACCCCATAATGTCTCCCTCTATCAAACTATCTCTTTCATTGCTCTCCCACTCCATTCCTCCCTCAGCTTGACCAGCCTGTTCCCTCATGTTCTCATCCCCCATCCCCTCCCCTCTATTGCCCCCACTCATCCCCAATTTACTCATGGAGTTCTCTATTTCTCCTTCCCAAGGTGATCTATATGTCCCTCTTAGAGTCCTCCTTGTTTCCTAGCTTCTCTGGAGCTGGGGGTTGTAGTCTGATTATCCTTTGCTTTACATCTAGTACTTATGAATGAGTACATATCATGTTTGTCCTTCTGGTCTGGGTTACCTTGCTCAGGATGATATTTTCTAATTCCATCCATTTGCCTGCAAATTTCATGATGTCATTGTTTTTTTCTTTTATTAAAAATAGGTTTTTTTAAAAAAATTCAAGATATTCTGATTATGGATTTCCCTCTCTCAACACCTTCCAGTTCCTCCCCACCTCCTTCCTATCTGAATTCACATTTTTTATGTCTCCTTCTAGACAACAAACAGAAGAAGAAGAAGGAGGAGGAGGAGGAGGAGGAGGAGGAGGAGGAGGAGGAGGAGAAGAAGAAGAAGAAGAAGAAGAAGAAGAAGAAGAAGAAGAAGAAGAAGAAGAAGAAATAAGATAAAACTCTTCTGGTTGGAGCTCCACTTCAGCCCCTGGCACCCTGGCATCCTATACCCAAAGAGTCTGGAATGTTCTGGTGAAAGAGCCACCTCAACTCCCCTCCCCCATCTCTTTCCCCAAACCTGCCCCTTCAAAGCCTGCCAAACACAGCTTCTCCCCCAGAGAAGCTCAAGACCACTCCCACAGGGTATTTAAGCTGCATCCCAGAAAACAGACACATGGTTTTCTGGTCTCTCATCCCTGTCTCCTCTCTGGGGGGCTGGAGAATCACCCAGGAACACTTTATCCATTAAACTGGGTCTTTTTCTAATTTGGTCTGATTTGGATTGCTATGTCAGCGGAGAGACTTATCAGGAGTACAAAAATATTTATCAAAGTCAAAAACAAACCATCTCGAATAGGATAAAACAAACACAAATAAAGAGCCAAAGGAAAAGCACAAGACAAGAAATACATATAGAGGCAGAGACACATGTTTACACATACCTAGGTATCCCATCAAAACATGAGACTGGAGCTGGGCGGTGGTGGCACACGCCTTTAATCACAGCACTCGGGAGGCAGAGCCAGGTGGATCTTTGTGAATTCGAGGCCAGCCTGTTCTACAGAGTGAGATCCAGGATAGGCGCAAAGCTACACAGAGAAACCCTGTCTCGAAAAACAAAACAAAACAAAACAAAAACAACAACAACAAAAAAAACATGAAACTGGGATCCATAAATGTTACTATTCTTAGCTACTTCTGGAGTCACATGACCATGCATGTGCTGTCAGCAGTCAGGCAAAATGCTTAGTCACTCCAGGGCATCTTGGTTACATAATCTGCTGCATGGTCCTGTAATCTATGTGCATGCATGTATGGAGTAGTAACCCCATATACACATGCTCTAGGTGACCTATAAAAGCAGACTCTACCTGCTCCCTGCTCTCTCTCTGAATGTTTCTGTCCAGTAGGCCTACTCATGTCCATCTTTTCCCTTCCCTAATAAAACTCTTACAGTGGGTTCTGTTGTACCTGGTGTTTTCTCGTGCCTGGTAAATAACATTGGTAAATAAATAACAACAAATATATGCAAAAGACCTATAAGATTAAAAAAAAAAACTGACTAAAGATGTCTTTGAATTCATCATGTGTTGCCCATCTATTGCTGGACATGGGGCACTTAAAAATGGTTTGTATCCTCAGTGAGTCTCCATTGGAGAGAACTAAGTTGTAATTTGCCAGTGGTTATCAATTGGAGGTAGCTTCTGGGTTAGGTGGTAATGTAATGATACTCTGTTGGCTTGTTAAGATTTTTGATTTGATTTGAGTTCCTCATTTTCCTATATTCATTAGAATGACATGATTATTATCCTTTATTCAGTTAATAAGGTAAATCATTAATAAAACACAAATGAGTCTTCTGCTCGTGAGATAAACCTAATTAATCAAGATTTGTTAACATTTTAATATATTCTTGTATCTGCATAGCTAATGCTAAGTTACAGATTTTATTTTAATATCTACAGAAAGTATCAGTGTGATTTTTGTTGTTTTTTTAGGATGACTTTGCCTTGTTTTGAATTGCTGATGGCTAATACAATTTAAAGAAAAATATTGTTTTCGTTTCTGCAAAAGTTTAAGACTCTTTTGCTATCAATAATCTCAATTAGGATTTTTTAATACCTTTTTTAATTAAAAATTTTATTCATTTTACATACCAACTGCAGATCCCCTCTCATCCCTTCTCCTACTCCCCCACCCTCCCTCTGCCCCAGCCCCCTCCATCCCCTCCTCCAAAAGGGTAAGTCCTCCTATGGGGAGACAGCAAAGCCTGGTACATTCAGTTGAGGCAGGACCACACCCCTCCCCTCCAGCATCAAGGGTGAGCAAAGTGTTCCACCACAGGTAATGGGCTCCAGAAAGCCAGCTCATACAACAGGTATCAGCATCTATCCCTGAATACTGGAATATTAAAATTGTGTTGTTAAGATCATTCTTACATCAGCTTTGATAAAATGTGCTCTTGTAGAATGAACGAGTTTTCTCAATTTTCACTGCATGTTTGCACATAGTAATTCATATGCTTCTCACTGGAAGTTTCATGCATGCAGATTTGGAGATGGCATCTCCTCTCTTTGTGAATTATTCGACAATCTTGTCCTTTTTGGTGTGTGTTAGGGTGGCAGTGTTTGATTGATCTGGAGGAGAGTTTTATTCCTTTTTAGGTTTTACACCAGAAACAGTTTTGGCATTTTGACTCTTACCTACTAACAGCTTGGACTGTAGTCTGCTCTCAGTTCTCATCAATACTGTAATCATCACCATCACTTCCATTCTACTCTCTCAATGCTGATTTTCTGCTTTGTTTTTTCCCTGGATTTCTGAGTTAGAAGCTTGAACCCCTAGTTTTTGGCTTTCCAACTATTACAATTCCCTTTAAAGCTTTGGATTTAGTTTTCAATTTTAATTTGCTTGCTGTTTTTGGGGAGAGGTATGGCCCAGACTCAGAGGTGAGAATTTGTAGCTACTCTTGACTCTGCCTCCCTGGAATATTAGGAACACATTCCCATTTATAACTCTGTATTTAATTTTAAATGTAGAAAGCAAGAGAAAGGAAGAGGAGAGGGGAGGGGAAAGAAGGGGTGAGAGAATTTCACTATAATTTATTCATGAGAACAACAACCTTTGAAATTTGTTCATAAGTTTTCCAAATTTGTTGTATATGTCCAGTCTTCACTATTACTTTAATTCTAATGTAGCATTCTCTGTCACAATGCCTTGTTACAAATATGCTCTCCCTTATTCCCAAACTACATTTTTGTTAATATATGTTTATTTACAAACAATATTATTGCAAAGATGACAGATGGAGCCTTTGTTAAGTGCCCTTTGGGTAAGGAGCACCTAATGTCAATATTCATTTTAATCATTTACTCCAATATTTATCTACATTATTGATGAGTATCAAAGCCAAGGTCTCATCTTTGCTAAGAAAGTATTCTACCATTGCTCCTGTATAGCCAGACTTATCAAAATGTTCAAAAAGTAGAATATTTTACTTTCCTGAGAGGAAGTACTGAGATGAATGATGTGCTGTGTGTGATGGAGAAAGTTACTCACCCTGTAGCCAAAAGGTAAATGTGATAACTTGAGAGGGCCAGAGTCCCATAATCCCCTTTGATGACATGGACTCACTGACTTAGGGCCTCCTCTAAGCCCCCTGCCCACCAAATAAACCTTCTACCACCTAGCAGCAGCAACACCCTGGAAACCTAGCATGGAAGCACAAGGCTCTTTGGGAAAATATTCAGCCTCTAATTTGCAACATCTGGTTTGGATCTAAAATATATATTTTTCCTTAAAGTTTAGTTGCACTTGACTTTCCACATCTCAATGATTCAAAAGTTAAAAAAATATTTTAATATAAAATGTTATGAATCCTAATGTTTTACATTTATATTGAATAAAGCACAAAATTTAGAATTATATTCATGCAACTGACAATGTTTTTATTTCTATCATTCATTTCTTTCTTTCTTAGAAATACCTTTGTATTGTATAATATAGAAGAACACCTCTTTAATGACAATGCCGTACTGTTTATTTCAAAGAAAATATTTCTATTCATCTTTGTACATAGAATATATTTTCAGTATGTTTAGAATTCAAATTTGACATGTTTTTCTATCTTTCTTTATACTGTCTTGTGAAGTTTATTGCTCTTGAAAATTCAAGTCAGTCCCCGTATTTTATTTTTAAGTTTATTTCTACATTTGAGTTATTTGTTCCCAGAGAGTGCTTTTATTATAATTTCAGATGCTTTATTAGAACATATCAAAGCATTATATAATTAGTTGCTTAGTTTTTGGTCTGTAGACATTCTTAATACGGACCTTAAAGAAAAGATTTTAGAAATTTTGCAACAATCTTTTGTTATTGATTATATATTTTGCGTTGCTGTGCCTGTCTATCTCGGCACTTATCATCAAACCTCCACACTACTATGCTGCAGGTCTAAAAATCAGTATTTCACGTTTATGTTGGCCTTTTCAGCTTCTACATGTAAGAAAGATAGATGCAGTAATTATGTGTCTACCTGTGTTACATCATTTAACATACTGTCCTCTGGAACCTTCTAGTTTACTGCAAATTATGGGATTTCAATCTTCTTTATCTATAACTTAGTAATGTTTCCAAATCACTTTTCCCCTCCTATTCATCCAATGCAAGGCATATAGGCTGACGTCATTCTTTTCTTGGCTATTTTGAGAAGGTCTACAATTAAACACAGGGTTGCAGCTGTCTTTTCGATATGCTGACTAAATTTTTTTCAATACTGGTACTCAGGAGGAGAGTGTGGAGGTCATCTTTTTGATCTGTTTTTTCAATTGTGAGGTCTCTGCTGCTTCAGTACCCATTATACAGCTTGTATTGCCATCAGCAGTGTGTAAGAGCTGTCCTCTCCAATGGTCTGCATTTGGGATTTCTCTCCTTGACAAAGGTCATTCTAAACAGGGTGAGAAAATATCTCAGTGTATTTCTCTAAATGACAACGAAACTGACTATATATTTTTTCTATTTGTTTTGCATTTCTGCTGTTTTTCTCTGAAAAAAAATGACTGCTCACATGTTTGTTCATTTTTAATTAGATTTGAATTGCTGTTTTTTTTTTTCCCTATTGTTAAGTTTTTGGAGATCCTCATATATTCTCTGTATGAGTCCTTGTCAGAGAAACAACCTAAAGATATTTTTCTTGGTTCGCTAATGTTGATCTTTGACTGTGCTAATCATTTCTTTTTCAGCTTTTAAACTTCTTAGCTTGATGTAATCTGGTCAATTCAGTTTTTTGTTGCCAGAACTTTAGCAATTGCCCCCAAACTTGTGCCTTATAGGAGTGAAATATTTTATCTCAGTTTTATTCTAGTATTTTCATGGTTTTCACTAAGTATTGCTCTACTTTGCAATGAATTTTGTACAAGGTAAGAGATGTGGGTTAAATTTCAGATTTTTCCATATTAGAGAGCTAAGTTTCCTATCACTATTTATCAAGGAGAATATGTCTTTAATCAGATTAATAGTTTTGGCGCCTTCTTAAAAAATGAATTTCAGTAATTACATGGATTTTTATTCACAGTTGTCTCTTAAAAAAAAAACTGTTGCAAAGCCTCATGTGGAGGCTGAGGAGAAAGCGCAGTTAGGAAGGTCCTTACCTTATTAGCACAAGTACTAAAATTCAGATCCCCGGCACCTTCCTAAATAATAAGTGTTGCAAAGTCCCACCTGTATTCCCAGTGCTCAGGAAGCAGAGACAGCATCCCTGGAGCAGGCTGTCTAGGTAGACTAGCTGAGTCAGAATCCATGAGTTCCCGGGGAAAGATGGCGCCTCAATATGTGAGATAGAGAATGATCAAGGAAGAACAATGTCAACCACTGGTCTCTACACACATATGTCCATTTGCATATACATGTGCCCTTTCACTAATGCAAGCAAACACATGCACACACACACACACAGAGAGAGAGAGAGAGAGAGAGAGAGAGAGAGAGAGAGAGAGAGAGAGAGAGAGAGAGAAAGGAAAACAGCCACAAGTGGGCACAGTAAAAACATTTGTCAGCACAAATATAGAATTTTCAAGCAATTGCAAAAAAATCTCTTTGCAAAGTGCTGTCACAAAAATACCAGTTTATATTGGTGGGGTTTGGGCAAGGCAAAATAAAACCTCATCTATATCAGCAATGTTTTTCTTTTTCAGTTTTTCTGCATTACTTGATTGTTTTTAAAACACATTTCTGAGTTGGGGTTATAGCACAGGGGCACATCACTTGCTTCGCACCATTGCCCTGCGTTCAATGCATCCCACCACAAAAAATTAAGTTTTAAATTTTTAAAAAGTGAAAATTTTCATCATATAAATTCAAATTCAAATCTTCATTGATTTGGACATGTTTGATGCTATCCTAAACTACATCAGCATTTGTTCAGTAATTTTTCTAAATATCTGGTATTACATACATCTAACTTGCCTGTTCACAACAGTTTCTGAGTGTTGAGGATGATGTTTTTTCTGCATCTTCTCTTTTTTTTTTTTTTTTTTTTTTTGGTTTTTCGAGACAGGGTTTCTCTGTGTAGCTTTGCACCTTTCCTGGAACTCCCTCGATAGCCCAGGCTGGCCTTGAACTCACAGAGATCCACCTGCCTCTGCCTCCCAAGCGCTGGGATTAAAGGCATGTGCCACCACCGCCTGGCCTTCCCTGTTGTTTTTGAAAATATATCTGCCATCATCTTCATAGCCACTAATGTGAAATTCTAGTCAATATTAGTAGCTACCTTATTCCTTAAGTAATAATGTATATTTTAAAACCATTTCTATGATAACTTCATATTTTAAAACCATTTCTATGATGACTTTGTTCTTGAAATATAATCTGGAACTCTAACCCTAAATTCTAAAATGACTTATAGTACTAATATCATGTTAAATTATATCTAATCTTTACCATTCTACTCCCAAAAAGAAACATGTTAGGTATTTCATCAACCCATGGAAAGTGATATATCCAACCTCATCTGAGTGTGAAACTTGTCAACTTTAGCCCCTACTTGTAACAGGCTTGTGGACGTCACTCAATTACTGTGGCTATGATTCTGTAACATCAATGTTAAGTTCATTTCAAATTGTGTCTGGTGAATAAATGAATCCTTGAGATCTAGAATTTTAAAACTTGTATTCATTTAATCCATGAGCAATAAAGTCATTCCTACTATCTTTTATGTGCATACACATGTGTGTAAATATTCCTCTGTGTGTGTGTGTGTGTGTGTGTGTGTGTGTGTGTGTGTGTGTGTGTGTTTGCATATGTGTGCCTATTCATCTGGGGGCCAGAAGTTGATCTCAGATGTGCTTCTCAGCTGCTTCCCACAATTACTTTTAAGACAGGGTGTGTCATTGTGTCTGCTAGGCTAGCTGACCTGTGAGTGTATTTGCCTCCCAAATACAAAGACTATAGATGGGCCCCAAAATACCTGGTAATTGAGTCATAGGAATTTGGACTTGTCTTCTCATGATTGTACTGAGAGCATATACCATCTCTGTAGCCCCTATTTTCTTTTGAGAATCATGTCTCAATGATTTGACATTTTAATTATTCATTGGTTTATTGTTGTAATTGCTATTTTTTATTTTATATGCATTGGTGTTTTGCCTGCATGTGTGTCTGTGTGAGGGTGCCAGATTCCTTGGAACTGGAGTTACAGACAGTTGTGAGCTGGCATGTGGGTGCTGGGACATGAACCCAGGTCCTCTGGAAGAATAACCAGTGGTCATATCCACTGAGCTAAATCTCCAGGCTCTGTAATCATTACTTTGATTGTGAAAAATTTTCTTTCACAAATTTAGGAAAAATCATCTCTAGATTGGTTATAAAAATACCAGCTTCTGGGAAAAAGAAATACAAACTTCCAAACTCTAAAATATAAATGTCATTGTTTTGCATTTTAATAATTATCATACCTACTCTTGAACATGATATATACTTAAATAATTAAATAGATCTTTATGTTACAATGAAGCTCATATAACCAGGTAAGGATTCTATATACCCTTACTTAGCACTTTTTTTGATTTTTCAAATATGAGTCATACTAGCCCTCTTTACTTGATAATGAAGCATTTCTTTTGATTCTGAGTAAAGAAATTATTTTCATACAGTGAACAAATGATGTCAAAATACCTATATTTGGCTCTTATTCTTATCATCTTAATCTTACCAAAAATAAGCTAATTTCCCAAGCTTAGACTTCAATATTTGAAGAGAAGATAAACATGCCAATCTGGTATCATTGCTGTAAAGAATTTATATAGATAATGAACACAAACCACTTGGTGAATATTGGATCATCAATACATGGTAACTATCTTCTTTTCCAACGAGTTATTTTATTATAATGATTGCTAATCGTCTCCCCTCCCACAAGTAGCTTACTTAGTCTCTAATGGGAGGGACTTTTAGTAAAAAAAATAGACAGATCTATGCGGCAGCAGAGTGTAATCACTCTACTGGAAGAAGTTCAATGTTTAAGTGCACACTAAGCCCGGCAAGCCGTTCCACTTCCTTAGTGCTCAATTAAATACACCAGTGTCACACTTGGAACTGTATTAAGTCTGCTCAAAGGCACAGGATGATTTATGAAGTGATGCCCCACTGCTCCAGCAGGAATGCATTTGCATGATAAAAGGGCCATTTGATCCTTACTTAATTTTCAGAGAATTGCTTTCCCTAAGCCTTATTCTTGGCTTGTTTTCATTTGGGAAGAATTTTTCTCATTTAAGAAGCACCTGTACTCATATGACCACCTACAGGAATGGAAACTTAGAGGTAAGATCTTTTGGTCTTGAATTCACTTTCAGTCTGGACGGAAAAGGGAAGTTGCTGATAGCATTTACTCACGTGATATCTGAATCAATGTCTTTTATAAAAGCTTCATTCCTCTGATAAATTACCACGACCTAAGTGTTTTTTAAAGCATGAAAACTGAAGCCTGTGGATGGTGTTTCAAGTGGTGCTGGGAACACTACTGAGGTTGAAAAGTAATCACAGCCTTACCCAGCTTTTAATCCTGTGAACTACAATAATGACCAGCTTGACTATATATATATATATATATATATATATATATATATATATATATATCCACTGTGCAATAGCAGTATGAATGCTATGGGAGTAGCCACTGCTACTGTACTGTTCACTGGAACAAAAGCCTATGGCTGGGTAGGTTACAGAGCCCAGGAGCAAACCTTTTACTTTTATGCTGCTAAGCAAATGTAGCCTTATATTTTTTCCTAAATGCTTATTTTTTTATTAAGAGAATTTTCCATTCATTTTACACACCAATAAAAGATCCCCCTCTTCCCTCCTCCCACCCCAACAGCCTTCCCCTCCCAACCCATTTCCCCCCCACAAGAAGGCAAAGCCTCCCACGCAGTAGAGGCAAGCCCAAGCCTCTCCCCCTGCCTCAAGGCTGGGAGAAGTGTCCAGTCATAAGTAGTAGGCTCCAAAAAGCCCACTCATGAGTCAGGGATGGATTCTGATCCTACCACCAAGGAGGCCCTCAAGCAGATCAGGCTACATAACTGTCTTGCCATGCAGAGGGCCCAGCCCAGTCTTATTTTTATACACTTAGATTAATGTAGCTCTCAACACTCATCAAAGAAGTTTCTTTTCTCAGTTGATGGCAATTAATATAGAGACTCATGCTGGGTCAACCTTCAGAGGATAAGAGACTATGAAATATTCATATCCAAAATGTGACATCTATATGAAACTCCTTTTCCCCCTTGTCTTAGTTTGGGTTTCAATTGTTATGAAGAGACACCATGACCACAGCAACTCTTATAAAGGAATATATTTAATTGATGTGGTGACTTACAGTTCAGAGGTTCAGTTCATTATCACTACGGTGGGGAGCATTAAGGCATGCAATCAAACATGGTGCTGGCTACTTCTTGGTCAGAGGCTACAGGAAACAGACTGTGACATTGCAAGTAGCTTGAGCATAGGAGAACTCAAAGCCCAACCCCAGAGTGACACACTTCCTCCAACAAGACCACATCTATTCCAACAAGGTCATGCCTTCTAATAGTGCCACTCCCTTTTGGGGTCATTTTCTTTCAAACAACCATACCCCTCAATGCTAAAGAGAGAGGGTACAAAAATGGTAAGAGTCAGAGATAAGAATTGTAGGAAACAATGTTGTGCAGACATGACAGCATCATTGCACATGAACCTATAATAGCCCTGGGTGTACAAGACCTACATACAAGATCAAGCAAGCCAAAATTCCAGCATGGACTCAGGAGGGTCTCATGTTTCACGATGTCCCTCTCCATCCAAGAGATGGCTGATGAGTTGATGTCATTGATGTAATTGACGGTTGCTGAAAGGAGAGTAAGTTTCTTCAAGGACCTGACACCTGATAAATCTGCCTATGACCCAGGACCTGGTCCTAAACTGATGGGCAGTGCTAAGTGGATTTTATGAGTTTAAAAAAAACAGTACGTGAATTTGAGGGAAGGGTGGAAGAGTTGGAGGGAAGGGAGTAGGTGATGAATTTGATCAAAACACATTATATTCATATATGATGTTTTCAAAAAATAAACTTAAACTTAATAACAAGGCATAATCATGTAACTTAATAAAATTTTAAAGTACCCTTTGGTCTATCACTGAATACATTCCTATCCTTCCTTTCTTTTTTTTCTTCTTTCCTTATTTCCTTCATCACTCCCTTCCTCCCCCTCCTTCCCTTCCTTTATTTTTTTATTTACTTCTCTCCTCTTTCTTGTTGTGTAGAATCTATCATTCTAGTTGTATTAGTTTCTTTTGCTGTGATAAAACACCATGACCAAGAAAAAAATACCTCAGAGAAGAGTTTTATATTTATTTGCTCATTTATTTACTTATCTTGCACTTCTGATTCCAAGTGGAGTAAAAGTCCACCATGTTCAGAAAACATTGCAGCAAATGATAGGCTTGGTAGAAGGGGTAAGAAGATGATAGCTCATATATCCAAACTACCAACAAATCAATGAAAACAAACTGCAAGTAGAGCAAGGATTTTAACTCTCAAGACCTCTAGTGACATACTTACTCCAGCAAGGCCATACCTCCTAGACCTTCACAAACAGCACCACTAACTTGGGACCAAGTGTTCAACTATCTAAACCTCTTGGGAGCATTACTCAATCAAACAACTACAATAGTTTATGAGCATTTAGATCAGGAAGGGTAATGTGGCATTGTTGAATACTACATAATACTGCATCTATAACAACATGCTCATCAATTACAGCTGCAATGAACCAAGGTGAATAAGCTAAGCAGAATGACAGTGAGTGAGAGGGTAGTAGACTGAGGCACGTATGTTTCTTGCTTGCCCTATATAGACACTGCTCATCATTGAAGCTGAGATGAACACGGGTGTGATGCTGCATTGTGCAGTAGAATGGAGATGAGAGTAGCCAACTTTATTTCTCACTTCATTGTTCCAGAATCCCCCATATACTATGTCGTAGTTTGCGTTGGTAAATTATTGCCTTCATGCCAACATTTCTGTTTGGTACCTTCATTGATCTCTTGAGTTCTTTATCATCTTCCTTAGATGTTATGAAAGGTACATTATTTGGCATGAGAAAAGCTACATGTGTTGCTATTTATATCAGACCTGCTTAAGGAATGACTTTGCTCTATGCAGAGCCAGATACACAGGCCAGAAATCATGACTGATTGTTAATATTGCTTTTCATTTTTACCCTATATTTAATCTATTAAAACAAACATTTAACCAGGTGTTGGTGGTGCACACCTTTAATCTCAGCACTAGAGCAGCAGAAGCAAGTGGATCGCTGACAACCTTGGTCTACAGAATGAGTTCCAAAACAGCCAGGCTATGCAGAGAAACCCTGTCTCAAAAAAAAATGATGTCTCTGGTGCAAAGTCAGACTATATCTTAAAATAAATCAGTTCCTGTACAGTTAATTTTCATCATGCATTCACTGTATTAGTTTTATTATTGAAAGGAGAGAGAGAGGGAGAAAGAGAGAGATTAAACATATTTGTACATGCCCTATTTTGTATCTTTGCTCTTCCTTTGGCTGAGATCCAAGATCTATATTTTCTGGATACACTGGAATATCTTCCTTTCTGAAGGAGAAGGAAGCGATGGCTTCAGATTTGCAGGCAAGTTCCATGGATGATTGGATGGTTTCTGTGTCCCTAATAATTATGGGTCCATCGTGATGGATCTAGATTCCTATGCTACCATTACAAGGAACTTATGCCATTCTCTTCAGTTTTACTCAGACTGAAGAACCTAATATGGATAACCTATAAACCCATTCTGAAGCCTTCTAAATCATTCAACTGTTTCTTTCATGATCATTTGTAATTCCTTGAGATAAAAGATTAACTCTTACAGGTGTATAATTTCTACCTGAAACATGTTGAAGTATCCCATGAAGAGTTGGTTTACCTTATTCCTCTGTTATTCCATCCCATAATCCAAAATCCTGATAACATTGTTCATGTTTCCACCTACCACTGGCAATATATTTTACTAAACTCTTATCAAATTTGTCTGACATAAAGAGAGTATACTAACTGGTATTAATGAATGAGTCAAACTATTGACAAAGAACATGTGAATGTCAACTTTTGCTCATGAGTTAAATGAATTCCTCCATGAAACAAAAATTGTAATTCCCCTTGACTGCAATATTAAGGAAGGTCATCCTTGTGAAGTTTTGTGATGAGATCCTTAAATTTAGGTGAAATTTAAAGAGACTAAGGAAGGAGACTTAAGTTTGTCACTGTTTTATTAATATCTTTGAAGGAAAAAACAAGAAAAATTAAAAATAAAATAAAAATGACTGGTTTTATGGTTTTCTCACTCTGGAGTTGCCATCACCAGCTTTGATATGACCTGTCTGTCAATTAGGCTTAGATCTTCATTGTTGCTGGTCTTGACCCATGCATTTCCATCCAGTCTATTTACTCAGCAGTCATTTGACTTTAATACCTAACATTGCTGTGTTTACATATAATAATTCAGTGTTAAAACCCATTCAGGCCATTAATATGTGTCAAAGCAACATAATTCCTCTTTCTTTTCAGTAACTACTTAAAGCTACTTATTTATTGAGTAAAATTCATAAGCAACAAGCACTATTATTTAAATGTCATTAACACAACACAAATCAAGTACACTTAAATTCATAATTTCATTACAAACATAAATTTTCTCAAAATATTTTTACAGTGATGATTTTGTATGGGTAAATGCAAGGCATAAATGTAATATATAATATCCCTCAAGCACACAGAGCAACTATCTACATTTTTATACCTAGAATCTCAAATTTTAAATAAGATGACCTAGTTAAAATTCAAAGTACTTTGGAGAAGAAATTTTGAATAGTATACCATAAGCAAATTCTAACCATTTGAGAAGATAGTTAACTCACATTACAGGATACAAACATATATCAAACAGCACATAGAACTCCATTATGTATGATTTTTATATTTTTATTTATCAAATAAAATATATTTATTTTCAATTAAAAAAATCAAAGTTCTGTGACTTCTTGTTACTTTGGAGAAGTTGTCTGAATTTTACGGGCCTTAGGTAAATAGAAGGTAAAGATATCTACCTCATGGCTTAGCACTCTATTATAATTCTACTATATACTATCTACATATGAATCTATGTATTATATTTCTTGAACTATAATGTCTATGGTTTGACTTTATGCTTGATTTGAGCATATAGTAAACACACCACTCATGCTGAAAGAAAGAACTTGCATTATTTAGATTGACTTACATAAAATAAGTCAATTGAGACTATTCATTGGCAAGATGTATCAGTAAGAAGGGATGGAAAAACAGTTCATCACAGGTTTTCTCAATTCTGATGTCCCTAGGGCCCCTCAGCATCATTCATTGGTCAAACCTCCATTTCTATAATAGCACTTTATCAATCATAGAAAACCCAAGGTTCTTTCTTTCAATGTAATATTGGCTTGTGAAGTTGACCACAGGGATTGCTTCCTGCTGTTTCTATTTCAACAATCATTTTCTAAAATTGTACTTCCTGTGAGAAGCCTGACATCTCTTTATCTAACATGCATTTTAAGGAACATGCTGTGACCATATCTTAGAGAAATCCAAATTCCCAATCATAAGGTCCTTTTGTAAACTTTCATCTTAAAAAAAGGCAAAAAGACCATCAGTAAGACTCTGTATTATAATATAAAGCCTAGGCTGGATTAAACTTAGTGACAAAGAAATGACATTCTCCATTTTCATTGGTAATAAAATCTATTGGCTTAGCTTCACATCCAGTGTTTCGTGAAGAAATTATTTGATGACAAAGCAAAATGTTGTTGGCGTGGTTGCCAAATGATAACATCAAGTAGCATGCACACACATGCACACACACACACACACACACACACACACACACACACACACACCAATTCTGCTGTGTCATTCTCACAATTCAAGAATTTTCAAAATAGTTTCCTTTCCCTCTGCTTTGATCCACTACTTCCATGACTTCCCAGCATGCCTCGGTTTCTACAATGCAATTAGCTGTGATTACCCACCAAGATTTGAGAACATGAGGGAAGAAAAGTATTAGAGGAATTCTCTCCACTGAATACCAGGCCCAGCCTCATTTTTTAAACTTCCTTGGAAATCTTTTTCTTAAATGGAGTTATCCTTTGGCCATTAAGACATCAATCATATGGACTCATCATAATGGTGCCTGTCTTGGCCTGTTTTTCCACTTCTTACATGACTATGCTTATTCAGAAATTATTTGCATCTTATTTCTCTATCTCCTGCTCTTACTTCCTTCTTGAATGATTTCTATAGTTGTATCTTTGCTATTTTTTCTGCTTACTTGTCTACTCTCACCAAGTTTGACAACTAAGAACTAACTAATTACTAGCTTGCCAAGTCCTTGTATGAATATGACCAGATAAAAATGAATCAAGAATGTCATAATAAAAATTCAATAGTTAAGAAGTATATCATTCTAGGATACTGAAATAGAGAAGCAACCATAACAGAGACTAATCTCAACTCTCCTGACACAAATTGTGATCTTATCTTTTTATCTTTATGTATAAGTTTGTTTAAATCATAACTTTAAAACACAGTTATTTAAACATATATGTATACATACATTATTTAGTCAGAGAAAGGGGACATTGACTATATAGTGAATAATATTAATGAACTGTAATTAATAATTATGTGAATTTACAAAAACTTATTTTTTTGAAATTTTCACATATTTACATGAGGTACAATTGTTCATATCGATCCATCACTACTTCCCTCCATCTTCTCTAATATCCCTTACTCCATCTCCCTCCCAAATTCATGACCTCTAACTACTTATTTGTTTGGTTTACATTGACACCCTGCACATATTTCATGCAGCCCATATGCACATGATTGTCTGGCATTACCAGGGACCACATCCCCAAATCAGAGTGACTCCTAGGTGAGAATACTCTTTAGGCTTAGAGTTAGCAAATTGAAATGTGATGGAGAATAGTAGAAGGGAAGTTAATGGATGGGCTATGTGAACACACTTAATTACTTCTTCTAGGTTTGAAAAAGCCAGTATCTGTGATTAAACATTTACACTTCTTAATTGGCACTGCCAGAGATACATTTAGATCCCTTAGCAGAGACAAGAAGCAGGAATAGTGTCTTCCCAGATGATTGCCTTTCAAGAAATAGATCCAGGTCTTTGAGAAAACCATTGATTGGTTATAAAACTGGAAAGAGACATGAAACACTTTATTAATTTGGAAGGTGCTTTGATCACAGGACCATTTGTGAAAATGATGCTAGTGAGTAATCCCTAAAGCCTTAGGATCTGCTCAGACACCTAAGATTCTGACTAATTTGTGACACCAAATAAGTTTCCTCCTGTGGAAGTGGCCTCAATTCAATCAGCCACCAGTGCACCAATTAATAACCTGTTGCAAGGCTGACCATTATTATCTGTCCCAGTGCACAGTTGGGTAAAACTGTTCTCCCCTACTCCCTAAGAGCCTGAATAGTACCCTGTAGCATAATGAAAGCTAACTAACAGGAAGTAAAGCTTCTAGCTACAACTCAGCTTGATATTTCTTCTGTGACCAAATGTGTGTTGTCTTCAACAAAATGATCACACTGACAAGGTATGAGAGGCAAGCAAGATCAACGTCAATAGACTGATTTGTTTGTCTGTCTGTTTGGTTGGTTGATTGATTGGTCTTGTGTGTGGGTGCCTCTGAAGCCTCTCTGACCAAGAATTTGTAGAGAGGATAGCACACACTTGGCACTAGGAGTTTTGCTTAGTAACCCATGGCTTCTGAGAGGAGCACTGTCCTACAGTGTTGGGGACCCCCATTCAAATTATTCTTTTAAAAAGTATATTGTTAATGAGTTTATAGAGTAACAGGTTTCCATGAAGCCTTTTCATATGTACTTAGTAGTGGCTATCCATTCTCCCAATACCTTGTCCATGTTGCCTTCCCATATCCTACCTACTTAAACCCCCCCTTTCTACTTTCATGTCACCCACCTTAAGTGCTTTCTTTTACTTTTTCTCCACCCAATATTCCTTTTATATCTTCCTGTACTCTACATGCACTCGAGGCTCAACATAGTACTGTACTACTCTATGAATTCGTAGCCAGCTTTTCCATAAAAGAAAGAACATGCAACATTTGTCTTCCTGGGCCAAGGTTAACTTATTCAGTATAATATTTTCCAGTTTCATTAAATTTTAAAAATAATATGATTTCATGTTTCCATATAGCTGAATACAATTCCACTGTGTATAGGTATCACATGAATAAATTCATCTGTTGATGGACATCTCAGCTATCTACATTTCTTGTGTATAATGAACAGATTATCAGTGAACATGGATGTACAGATATCTCTTTAGCAGAATATAAAGTTTGGGGGTGTATGCCTCAGGATGATATATCAGTCATATGATTGTTCTTTTTTGTTTTTGTTTGTTTGTTTGTTTTTGGATTTTTAAGGAGCTCTTTCACTGATTTCCACAGTGACTTCACCAGTTCATATTCTTACCAACAGTGACTCAAGGCTACTCTTTTCCCAGTTCCTCACAACAATTTGTTGTCATTTTAGCTGAAGTAAGATGAAATCTCAAAGTTGTTTAACTTGCATTTTAAAGATAGCTGAGGATGCTGAATACTTTGAATATAGTATTTTGGGGAGACCTTGAGTGATGGCTCAGAGGTTAAGAGAACATCCTAGTCATTCGGGTGACCTAAGTAAGTTTCCAGCACCCATGTCAGGTGGCTCATAATTGCTTATAACTCCTGCTGCAGAGTCCAAAGCCCTTTTCTGGCTTCTGTGTGCAACAACACACACAGAATATATGCATAACACAAACACAGACAGATGCACTAATAAAAATAAATCTTAGTCATTTGTCATTCTTCTTTTGAGAACTCTACATCCAGTTCCAGAACCCTCTCAAAACTTTGGGTTGTTTTATTGGTGTTTAATTTTTGAATCCTTTATATATGCTAGACATCAATTCTCTGTAAGATATCTAGCTGGTAAACATTTTGTCTCATATTTGTAGATTTCTTCTCTGCTTGATTAAAGGTTTAATTGGATTGGTGTTTAAATTGCCTTCTTAACACTTATTTTTACATCCACAGATTAGTGCTGCCCTCCTTTTCACCACAGAAGCGTCTTAATTTATGAGGTCTGCGGAGACTAATACAGAGACTCATAACTGATCAAAGTGCTGAGAATAAGAGATGATGTAGTGTTTAGCCATAAATGTGTGACCTATGTCCTCTCACCTTACCACCCCAAGTCTCAGAGAACATACAAAAGATGAAACAGAAAGAATAGAAGAACGGAAGAGAGGGAATATGGGTAGGTATATTACAGAAAGGCATCTTATAGATACAGCATGGCCATTGTACTCATGAACTCACTGCATCAGTGGGTATCTAAAAAATGCCTGCAGAATACTGAGCCTGTTAACGTTTTACCTTTGAAGGGGAGCATTCATGAGACTACAACCCACCCTGAGGGACTGTTGACAGGTAATGGTTACTAGAAAGAGGAGTTTATCAGTTATGTAATCACTGATGAGTTATCTATGCTCCAGAAAATAATCTCCCACTCATGATCATGCAAGCCACATGGAGTGGGTCATGTATACACTTCACACAGGTACACACATGGACACACATGGAGATACAGACACACACACACACACACACACACACACACACACACACACACACACGGAGAGACAGAGACATACACAGGCACACAGGCACACACACGAACACACACACGAACACACACATGCACACACATACACACGCGCGCGCACACACACACACACACACACACACACACACACACACTACATAACCTCAGAGAGGGACTTGTTAGGAAGAAGAGAATATAAGAAGTTGTGAAATTGGATAATACAAGATAAAAATGACTATACTCATTACAGATACAAGTCAAATAGTTAAAGAATAAAATGAAATTTAATGAAAGTTTTACCAATATTTTAATGAGGTAACAGTCAGAGTTTAACATTGCAAGTTTTCTAATGAAAGTCTTATGAAAAAAGAACACCTTGTGTCAAATGACAAAGGACACTTCTGGGCTGAGACATGACTCTATCGTTAAGAGTCATACTGCTCTTTCAAAAGATCTGAGTTCATTCTCCAGCACCTGTGTCTGGTGTCTCACAATTACCCATAATTCCAGCTACATGGAGTTCCCAGGCCTCAGGCCTCTGTGGGTTGAAGCACCCATGTGTGCATGCATCCCTCCAACACACATATATAATTAAAATACATCTACAAAACACTCTTACATCTAAAGCACAGGCAACATTGTGGAGAGGGGGTGGAAAGACTGTAAGAGCCAAAGGATTAGGGAGTTTGCTGTGAGATTGCATCTCTCAGGCATGTCAGAAGCTATACCCGTAAAATTTCACCAATAGGACTGCCTAAATGTGAGTAGAACAAGAATGACATCAATAGTCATGAAAATAATGGGGGAAAGCCCAGGAGGCTGCAACCATACACAAAGAATTGTAGACAACCGAAGAATACTGCCTGTTGGGAGATAATCTTTCCCAGGGAACACACCAAGTGGTTATCCAATACCAAATGGTCAGCTCTGAAAACATACATACAAGTAACTTTATATATACAGACTGAGAAGGCTATATTTGGGAATATATCTGTGTGTATACATATATATATATATATATATATATATATATTCATGTAATAATTTTTTAAGCCATGAATTTGAAAGAAAGCAAGGAACAGTATATGGGAGAGTTTCCCTGTAAACTTTAAATGAAGAAGTGATGTAATTATATTATAAACTCAAAAAGGAAAAAAAAAAGAAAAGAAACAAAAAAGAGGAAACATCTCTCCTGAGAATAAGAGATTGAATGTTCAGTCTTAAATGGGATATGTTGCTCAACTCCCTAACCTCCCTATCGCCAAGACTCATGGGACATCATGGAAGAGGAAGCAGAAAGAATGTAAGAGCCAGATGATAGGGACATAACTTGTGATATGCAAACGTCTGGACTTGAAATCATGAACCCACATCAGTTGAGGTTACCTGTACAAGATGAAGCCAGCCAAAATCTCTTCATAGATGGAGTAGCTGATCTGCAGGCTTCATGCCTTTCTGAGGAGCTGCTGGAAGCAGCAAGGAGTGGGGCAGTCATTGCTTTTTGAGTTTATAGCCACTAGTAGATTCCTGTTACTCCAGTAGGTATTACTGTAGCCACATGAATATTAGACTAAGTGTACTTATAGAATCATGCATACATACATATATCTCAACCTTATATATATACATACTTATATATAATGCTATATGTGTATGTCTGTATATACTTAATATAGTTGTTATATATACTTAATATAAGTACATATGTACTTAATATAAGTATATATATATATATATATATATATATCAGTAATATACATGAAGTTTTGAGAGGTTAATTTTGCAGGGAAATCTGGAGGGAGTTTGAGGGGATGAATGTGGAATGGATATAATCATGTTTTATTGTATACATGTATGAAATCCTCAAGATTAACTGTTAAATAATAAAAAGGGGACTTTTCTAAAATGTAGTCCCCCTGAATGAAACATTAACCTGTCCAGGAAACTTCAGAGGAGAAAGAAGCATTCTCTATCAGTTTGTTTAACTTCTTGTCTTTATCTTCTTCCCAGTTATTTTTCTACTTAATCTAGTTCTTTGTATATGTTGTTTAACATGCTTAATATTTGATAGTAAAAAGTCACAGAATGTATGAGTGAGCACGGAATACTTTTTGGGGGGAAGGACACCTCAGAGAACTTAAATACTATATATATATATATATATATATATATATATATATATATAGTGAGAATTTCATAAATTCTAAAGTTTGAGTTCCAGCAAGCATTAGATGTATGAGAAAATTTTCCCAGGGTGATTTTCTAGAGTCAAAAATTGAAAAGGTCTTTTAATATAGGTTTTGGTGAGTTATAGCATTTGTCTGCCAAGATAGGAGGAAATCACTGTAAAGAGTAAAGCACATTTTTAATTTGAATATTTAAATATTTATATGCAAAGCAAAGATAACATTTGATGAAGTTGTATTTACTATCTTTTTTTTATATTTTGTGATAATTATTCTATCTAAGATACAAAATATCCAAATGAAATGCAGAGAAATAACCAAAATTCTTTTATCTTGGTATGCTGTTTTCACCACATACTACCTTAGCATCAGTATACATCAGATACCAAAGTGATTTATGATTTATGATTTATCCTATACATGTCATGACTTAGGTTTCAGCTAGACTCTGTTAGAGCAAGTGAATCTAAGTAAACTTCCATGCAGTTACTCAATATCTATCAAATAGAAAACAGCTGTGCAACTTTTATTTCAATGGATGTTCTAGGAAGCATCATTGTCTGTCTCATTCACTCACTCGCTCACTCACCACTGCATGGATAAACTTAAATGTTCTGTTTCAAATTTTCAAGACTCTAATTATCTTCACATAACTGTACCACACAAGAACTGAGTTTTCTACATGAAACAGCATTCATAAAAGATGGAGCATTCATAAAAGAGGTGACTCCTCTTTCAGAGTCACTACAGCGTAGAGTAGAACATCTTTTTTCTGAATCATCACTCACCGTTCCCTTTTGTTGAGAAGTTACCTAATTGACAGTTCAGTTCAAGTCCTTTGTTCATTTTGTTGAAAGGGTATAACTGGACTCTGTTTCGCTGACTGATTAGCTCCATTGGCATCTTCAACTCCCCAACCTTAAGACCATCGTTATTGCTCATTAGTGTCAATGCTCCATCAGTTTGGGGCTTTGTGTTTCTTTTCATATTAGTAAAGAAAAGTGTTAAAAATTATCTGGAGAAGAACCTTCGGCCACAAAACAACATGGTCCTTGTTCAAGAGCCAAAACTCTTTGGGAATGTATACACACTCCTCAGGGAATTGTACCAATTGAAAACTTAAGGAGAAAAAAAATGCTATTCTGGGTACTAAAAGACTAGCTGGGAAAGGTATGTGGGAAAAAGCAAGAGTTCTGTAGCATTTTACTGGGAAAATAATAACAATAAAGAGGAAATTAACAAGATTTATGCACCCATAGCATGCTATGGATTCCCCGACCCACTGAGGAGACCTCTGGTGGAGGCAGCACATGTTTCTGGTGCAGCTTGTTGACTGCTGTGGTTGGGATCTGATGGGGGCATGGAATGGAAAGAGGCTGAGGATAGATTGTGACAGCTTTAAGTGCATGTATCCATCTATGATCTGCACTAAATTCACTGACCTATTCCTTCATATGTGTGTGCCTATGTACACCCAACAGAATTTTCAGTTAAAATATGTACCAGACACCCAGTTGAAACAAGATTATTGATTTTGTAGTGAAACCAGAGCAAATAGAAAGGTAGACTTACAAAATTTGATTGCTGGATCCAGCTTTCTGTGATTTTATTCATAAATTTTAAGATTATAGAAGGCAGTTATAGACTAATCCTGAGAAGTGTAACAGAAAGAGAATTAATAATAGCCAACCCCAGACAGACATAAGTTAGAAAAAGGAAATAGACTCCCTTCGTGAGTGAGGAAATGTAGCCAGAGCAAGCACACGAGTGCTATGGGCCCCTTCAACAGCACCCTGTGGTCCTCTGCAAGACACACACTGTCTACTTTCTCCTCCTTTCTCCCTCAAACCTCCTTAGGAAGTGACATATGGTTTGGGCGGCCTGATAAGGTTGGCACAGACAGAGCTTATTTAATGAAAAGATGCCCATACTCGATTTCATAATGCTGGCGGCATCTATGTGCTGTTCAATTGAATCCCCGCAAGATTACTCCTGCCCCAAATTGCTTTAGTCACAGTAATATTTATTGTATATTATCATATTCTAAATTACTTTTCCTGTTTCATCTTTCCTTGTCCTTAATCATCAGGTGCCTCTTCCTAGTCAGTGCCAATTTCAAGGAGGATTTTCTGTTTTGCATATGGGTATTAAATTGATATTCTTTTAGGGTCGGCTCTTCAGGAGATGCAGTCATTCATTGACTTTTTTATCAGTCACTCATTCAATATGCACCTATTGCCAATCAGAGCTGCATGAGCCACTGAGAGAAGAGCTACAGTGACAGGCACGCATGTTTCCCTTCAGAGTTGGGTGAGGTCCGACCACTCATCTGAAAGAAGCCTGAGGTTTGCAGAGATAAAGTGACAGTAAAAGAAAACAGTTGGTAAATAGCTAAGCAATCACAGTGCATGCCACATTTCTCTGTGTTTTCTCTTTGCTGTGTGGTTATGAGAACTCTGTTCATTGTCAAGAAGATGCATGCTCTCACTGTTCCATCAATTCGCCATATTTACTGAAATTATTGGTTCTTAGGTTAGGCGTTTCTGTACAGAGAAAATCATGCTGATTTTAGGCATATGTGGGGCAAATTTCTGATTTTATTTTGTGTGAAAATCTTGGGATACTAAACCCTCTTCCTCAGGCTTTTCTTCTGTTAGACACAACCTCTGTGGATTTCAGAAATTAAAATGTTATTTTTTAGCTGATGATATCATACTTTTAAACATTATTCTAGTAAACTTGATTTCTCTATTCTTCCCTTTCTAATTTATTTTCTGCTGTGGTGACAACATGACTGAGAGGATCTTAGGTGCTTACCTAAGCTTCCACTTGCAGGTGACATATTTAGAAACCTGGCATACAACCTAGGACCATCTCTGCCTAGGGATGATATCACCCACAAAGGGCAGGGCCCTCCCAACATCAATTAGCAATAAAAACGAATGCCCCCTAGACAGGCCAATGGGCCAAGCTGATGGATGCAATTCCTCAGTTGAGGCTTTCCTAGCGTATGTTTCTGGGTTATGTCAAGTTGACAATTAACACCCACTGAAACACTCCTTTGCTAGAAGAAAACAACCATGTCCTTGAGGAGTTCATCATTCTTCTCTTCAGCTCACTAGAGTAGGCTGAGAGGATCTGCTCCAGTAATGTGAAACATGCATACCTTTCCCATTGGGGAACTCCTTTCGACCCAGACTGCCACAGCTTTCTACTGATATTTCGTGTTTTCATAAATTGTTTAAAAAGAGAGTTTTTTGAAAAATCTTCATCCATTATTATATTAAATATTAAGCTGACATGGCCTAGACAATTCTTTGGAATACTTTTCATGCATAAATTCTGCACAGAAATTTGTAATGATAAAGATAAGAATGTCTATTTATTCTTAGTAAAAAACACTTGGGAGTAACAGATCAGCAGCACGGGGCACTCCTGTTAGGTTCCAGGGACTGTGATCTTTATTTCTTGGTAAACTTTGGGTTGTTTACCTTAAAGCAAAAGAATGAAGTGTCATGGGAGGGTTAGTGTGAGAACTATACAAATGTATCCCATAATTATTGTTCATTGTTTAAAGCTAGAGTTTGATCATAAACCATGACTGAGAGAATGGAAAGCAGCATAGCTGAGTATCTAAGAACACACACACACACACACACACACACTCACAGACACACCCACCTTAAACTGAAAATATATTGTACTGTAGATGCTATGTTCACCAAATATTCACTTATATTTTTGTTTCTAAATATAACACATACTTGATCCTATTTCCTTAAATGATGTTGCATAGGATCCCCTAAGAAACTTATTGAAATTAATATCTGGTTCTGCATTAAGAACTAATGTGTCTAACAGATCCTACTTCTTCATGTTTTGGAAAACTATGAGCAAGGGAAGCTGTTCTCACAATCCATGTGCATTTTCACAAACACTGGCACCTCAGAAATACAAAGAAATAACCATATACAACATGAGGACAAGAACAGATTAGAGACATGATTTTCAACAACTATTAAAATAAATTATATATGTGTGTGTGTGTGTGTGTGTGTGTGTGTGTGTGTGTGTGTGTGCATGTGCACGTATGTTTTATGTTTTCAAATTCTCCCTTTAAGGCTTTGATAGAGTTTAAGTTAATGTGGCATAAAAACAAGAACCCAGCATCACCCTTTTTCATGTCTACCTCCAGTTTCCCCCATAACAGTCCTTCCTTCCTATGCATTCTTTTCAGTCCTTGAAATATTTGTGAATCTCAAATGCATGGGATTATTTCAGGGCTTTTCAGTCTATTTGACTAGTTGTATTTATTTTTAAATCAACCTCTTTTTTTAATTTTATAATTTAATTTAATTTTACATATCAGCCACGGATTCTCCTGTCCTCCCTCCACCTGTCCCCCTCTCTGCCCTCTCCCCAGCCTACCCCCCCATTCCCATCTCCTCCAGGGCAAGGACTCCCCTGGGGATTCAGCTCAACCTGTTAGATTCGGTCGAGGCAGGTCCAGTTCCCTCCTCCCAGACTGAGTAAAGTGTCCCTGCATAGGCCCAGGATCCAAACAGCCAGCTCATGCACTAAAGACAGGTCCTGGTCCCACTCCCTGGGTGCCTCCCAAACAGTTCAAGCTAAACGACTGTCTCACTTATTATACCACTCTTGGGCATATACCCAAGGAATGCTCAATCATACCACAAGGGCACATGCTCAGCTATGTTCATAGCAGTATTGTTTGTAATAGCTAGAACCTGGAAACAACCTATGTAGTGGGTAGCCATTCCAGCTTTGATCTGGAAGTTCCAACCCCCATTGAGGCTTCAGTAACTGTCACGACTACAAGGCGGGGCCAAGAGAGGACCCTGAAGACCTGAGATCCGGATGGGCCACCTCTCTCAGTTCCTGGACCTTGGACGGTGGAGGTTGACCAAGCAGAGCTCTAGAGAACACCACTGGACTGCTATACACCTTCCCCAGACCCTGTGATCTACCTATCCCTTCATTTGTAAGTTATGCCACTAATAAATTTTCCTTTTAACTACGTGGAGTGGCCTTAGTAATTTCACCAATAAACCTAGATGCCCTTCAACTGAAGAATGGATAAATAAAATGTGGTACATACACACAATGGAATATTACTCAGCAGAGAAAAACAATGTCATCATGAGGTTTGCAGGCAAATGGATGGATCTAGAAATAATCATCCTGAATGAGGTAACCCAGACTCAGAAAGACAAACATAGTATGTACTCACTCATAGGAGGATACTAGATGTAAAACAAAGATGACTAGACTGCTACTCACAACTCTAAGAGATTCCTAGAAAACAGGACCCTAAGAAAGACACAGGGATCCCCCAAAGACAGAGAAATGGATGAGATCTACATGAGCAAACTGGACATGAGTGGGGGTAATGAAGGGCAAGGGTCGAGGGAAAGAGAGCTTAGGGGAGCGGGAGATACCAGCTGGATCAAGAACAGAGAGGGAGAACAAGGAAAAAGAGACCATGATAAATGAAGACCCCATGGGAATAGGAAGAAGCAAAGTGCTAGAGAGGTCCCCAGAAATCCACAAAGATACCTCCACAATAGACTACTGGCAATGGTCGAGAGAAAGCCCGAACTGACCTACTCTGGTGATCCAGATGGCCAAACACCCTAACTGTCATGCTAGAACTCTCATCCAATGACTGATGGAAGGGTATGCAGAGATCCACAGCCAGGCACTGGGTGGAGCTCCAGGAGTCCAATCAGTGAGAAAGAGGAGGATTTGTATGAGTGAGAATTGTTGAAACCAAGATTGGAAAAAGCACAGGAACAAATAGCCAAACTAATGGAAACACATGAACTATGAACCAATAGCTGAGGAGCCCCCAACTGGATCAGGACCTCTGGATAAGTGAGACAGTTGATTAAATCAACCTCTTAACTGTTTTGATTATTATAGCTTTATAATATGAATTCAAGTCAACAAATATGAAAATTCTTTATTTCTTTTAAGGTGTTATTCAATTTCTAAGTGGCTAGTTTCAGTTCATAACACACAATGGGATTTCTGTCTTTTCCCATCAACCTATCATTAATGCGCAGGGTTTTGAATCCAGACACAGGGTCGGGCTGGACACAGAGTAGAACCAACCATGCTCTGACAATCCCCATATCCTCTCCAATCTCTCCTCTAACACCATCTTCTCCCAGTTCACCTGGTTTCTTCTTGACACACTTTTTAGTGAACTTATTGCCTCATTCTCAGGGCACCTGATCCAAAGGTTCCTGTTGTAATGATAAATATACATTGAGCCACGTTATCAGAGCAACAGTTCTAAGACAGTAAGGAGCTCAGACAGTGCAGGTAGACTCCAGCGAATATACTGAATACCTGTGTCATCCATTCACAGTACTCTTAACACCGCTCTGTTCATCAGGAATATGGTGGACAATAGCAGAAATCCTAAAGCTGCCACATTAGTTAGTTGCAAGTGATTAAAGTTGGAACCAACCTATTAGTATCCAAGCCTCAGCTGAGCAGGCAAAACAACACGCACCTGAACCTCAAGCATCAGGGAACAAAGTAGAAGTATGGACATGGGTATTAAAACTGGAAGAGAGGAAGCCTGTGTCAAGCCAAAGACAAAACCCAACTTAAGAATTGGCCTTTGCTGTGCTTGCTCAAAATCCAAGTATCAAATCCAATTGTGATTTTACTGCTTCTAAATCTTATATACCTTTCAAGTCTTACAGATCAAAAGTGAAGTTTCAAAACCAAATGACATTGAGAATACAGACTTGCACACTCTCACATTTTCAGTGTGAAAAACCTGATGGATCATTTATATGCAAAAAGAGATATCCGCATTCATGTTTGAAGATACTGAAGGCGTTGAAGTTGCAGTTTCCAACCTCATAAGCCAGTATGTGGCTGTCAAATTAAAATGCAGATTCTATGATGAATCCAAAGCCACAGGCCCAGTGAAATAAAAGGAATAGAATCTTTGTTCGCTTGGTGACCAAAGGCTATCAGAAAGGCCCAGCCAAAGGAGAACTAGCAGTTCTTCATGGGGGACAAGCAGAAGGTAGGCAGATAGTCAGAAGGACCCTTGACACAAGAGTTCTTCTCACAGCCAGTCTAAATCTCACTCAAAGGCTGTCTACCTTCACAGGGCAGATAAGAACTCTAATGGCAAATGCTAGTTCTAGAAGATGATCATGTACAAGCACTACAGAAAATGTCCATGTCAACAGGAAAGTGACAATCAAGTCCACCACAAAAGTGGACTAGCTCAGGAACAAAATATAATGAGGAAGACACTCTAGCTGCCTAGCAAGGATCCTAGAGCAGTCTTTGAGAGGGTATGTCAATTATAAACCTAAGGCATTTGTAACAAAACCTCATTTGGGGTTCACTCCAGATCTGAGGTGTCATGTCAAAATAATTTAACATCAGCAAGATAATTACATACTCATTAATAGAAATATTAAATCTCTTGTCCCACTAAGTAAAAATTCTTCAAAGCATATATAAAAGAATGCATGAGTAAGTAAAGTTATTCCTCTTACATATTTGATTATGTCTAGCACTTATAAGCTGTCATCAACCCTCTTAAAGCTAGGAATAATATATATATATATATATATATATGAAAGCAACAGATTTCAATTTAATATACAATTAAATATATATATCATATGTGTATGTATACATATATATACATTTTCTAAAAATCATAACTGTTAATAACTAAACAATGCAGATCCTCTGTTTTGTTTTGGAGACAGAGTTTCTCTGTGTAGCTTTGGCTCCTTTCCTGGAACTCACTCTGTAGCCCAGGCTGGCCTCGAACTCATGAAGATCCACCTGCCTCTGCCTCCTGAGTGCTGGGATTAAAGGCGTGTGGCACCACTGCCCAGCGCAGGTCCTCTATTTTATGTATCAGTGTCTTCCTATGGTTATGTTTCCATTCACCTTTAAGTGTCCTTCAGTGTATTCAAGAAGGCAAAATGCTTCTTTCTCAGAGCAGTGTGAAATAGTGGTTACAGCATGCATTTTATTACTTGTTAACCATGGGTTATATTGCCAGCTGTCATTTACTATGAGTAGCCATAGGGCAATTACTTCGTTTTTCTAATTCTCCTTTGACATATTTATAAAATTGAACAGATTGTGTAATATCATACCCCATCAGCTGATACATGTAATAAAAGTTAAAGTGCAGATAATGTACTTAGTTGGTCAATGAAGTTTTAACTATGCTGTTATATTTTGGTTTACAAAACCTTGCTTCTCAGAACCTTTTGGACTGAACACATGGTTGGCATTACTGGAAAACAATAGGGTGATTACCTAGGGCCTAGATCTAGATTCTAGGCAGAGGCCAGCCTTTAGTGTGCCTGGAACATGAGTGTCCAATCTTTCCTACTGCTGGACAGTGGCAACCTGTGAAGTTTCTGCATTTACGGAGAGTTCAGGGACTCAAACATCCCTTGGAGGCAGCAGGATGTTTCTCTAATTCTGGATACCCTAAAAGTCATCGTACTATAAATATAGGGTGTTCTGACTCATTAATTATGGTCTTAATAATAGTAGTAATAGACAGCTAATTGTGCTAATACATTTCAATTGGATATGTGCTTAGTGAACTCAGTGACTTACTGTTGGCATGGTTTCAAACCCAATTTAGCTACTGGAGAAAAGGAAAAAAAAATAGCTGATTTTGTTTTAGTTTGTGTGTATATTTTTCTTCCTTTTAATTGGGAAATAGCTAATACTCTATGAGCTATAATGCTGAATCTTGGCCTATCCATTTTCTATGACCACAGGCTAGTTACTATTCCTCCTTGAGAACCTCCTTTCTTATCTGTAAAAAGGAATGGCATAACAAGGGCAGAAAAACTTGCCTTGAGCTTGAAACTGCTCTCAGTACTTTACAGAAGCCTACTCATTTCAAGTATCAGATAGGCTCATGACAACATCCCTATTTCACCCAGGAGGGCATTGAATTGCCGACAATGGATAATTTGTTCAAGAATATAGCTAGAAATGGAAGAACATCCAAGCCAGGCTGTCTGCTCCTGGAGCACGTGCTCATGGCCATCAGGATACAGTGCCTGTGAAATGAAGTCTGCAGTAGTTGGGGATTTGATTGGGAGCTTGTGAATAAAAAGTGTCTGTTCACCAGCCGAGCCAAGTTTCTCATGACTATAAGGCTCTAGGTGAGAAATTAAGTTTTGAGAGATTGGATTAACGTCTGGTTCACCAAAGACACTCAATGTAACATTGCCTCCTTCCTTTCCTTTGCTCTACACATGCAGTGATGGACTCAAAACCAGGTACAATGTAAGAAGCACAAAACGGCAGTCCTACATCTAAGTTGGTATGAGATAGTCCTGCCAGGATGCTGCCAGTCATGTCATAGAGAATCACGTGGGCACTTGTGTGTTAGGCGTCTATAGGAAGACACCTTTCTTTATAAAAGACTCCCCTATTGTGCTGTATTTGGCTGGTGTCATAATACTACCAAGGTCAAAGGCCCACAACTTAAGTCTAGCCATGTACATTTTGTGATGTGGAGACTCTTGTTTTAAAGATGTCAACACCTCTTGCTTCATTGCACCTAGGACACTGTAACCCAAAGGCATTGATCATTATACTCGTGACACATTCCTAGCTTGCTAGTCAGATATTAGCAGTTTTGAAGGTCCTTGAAGACAAACTCTTCTCTCACAAGTTACAGTGTGAAAACTTACAAAATCAAGCTGCAAGCCACTAAATTAGTTCAGAACTATAGGCTTCGGTCATATATTCTGAGATAATATGAAACTGATAAACACATAGAATAAGAACCTTCAAGGAAAACATTTTTTTTATCATCCATTAATAATGGAAACTAGCTGGGCAGCAGTGGCGCACACCTTTAATCCCAGTACTGTGGAGACAGAGCCAGGAGGATCTCTGTGAGTTCAAGGACAGCCTGGTCTACAGAGAGAAATCCAGGACAGGCCAAACTACACAGAGAAACCCTGTCTTGAAAAAACAAAACAAAACAAAACAAAAAAATGGAAACTAACAAAGAAAAGAGGAAGCTATATGAAAGAAAAGAGTCTCTTAGCATGTTAGGAATTTTTTTTCCCTATGACACTTGAATGCTAGAAGCCTGGGTGAGTGTTTTCTCCATAGATAACCTCTCCCTGCTAAATTGTTTGCCAATCACTGTGACACCAGCTGGGTGAACATATGAGATAGTCTATAGGTTCAGTGATGCTGTGGTGAAGTCCTGGAGGGAGAGGAGGTATAGGTCATATTCTACAGAGAAATGTTGTTCTCATCTCTATATAAATAAGGCTATCACCTTTTTTTTTCCACTTGCAAAAATACATGTGTTTAATGAAAATGCAAGTGTCTGTATAATGGTGTGAAGCTAATCTCCAGAGAAAAGATGCAGGAAAGGTTTTCATTCTTACTCTATCAATGGACTTGACTTCTAAAGAACTCTGTCAGGGGCAAGAACACTGATGGGTACTGCAAAAGTAGGAAGTTATATGCCACAAAGTCCAGAGATTATTTTCTCTTTTAAAAGTAGTAGATCATTAAAATACCATGGTTTTGTTTTGTTTTTGTTTTTGATTTTTTGAGACAGGGTTTCTCTGTGTAGTTTTGGCGCCTGTCCTGGATCTCCCTCTGTAGACCAGGCTGGCCTCGAACTCACAGAGATCCTCCTGGCTCTGCCTCAGAGTGCTGGAATCAAAGTTGTGACACCATGTTCTATGTCTGGCCTAAACTAAAATATTGTTCTTGGAAACAACTTAGGGCCCAGGTCCTTTTTACCTTGGAAACAATTGATGAATTTATCTCATAGTAAAATTTATCTATACTGACACTTTGTCTCATTTTCACATTTTAAAAGGGCCACAGGCATAGTCTGGAGGAAATTATACCACATCATTCACCTCATTTGGTCAAACTGAATGTTAATCCATATATCCTTGTCAATTCTGCTTCTAGTTTCCTTTTAGATACTGGGAAACCGGGTAATCACATTGGTGAATATTTTAATTGTCATCATAGAGCCTTCATCCAGTAAGTGATGGAAGCAGATACAGATCCACAGCCAAGCACCAGACTGAGCTCCAGAAGTCCAGTAGTAGAGAGAGAGGGAAGAGGGATTATATGAGGAAGAGGGCTCAAAACCATGATGGGGAAATCTACAGAGACAACTGAATGAAGCTCTCAGGAACTCAGGAACTTTAGACCAACAGCTGTGAAACCTGCATGGAACCAGACTAGGCCCCCTGCTTATGGAGACAGTAGTGTAGCTTGGTCTGTTTGAGGGGCCCCTGGCAGTAGGATCAGGATCTATCTCTGGTGCATGAATTGGCTTTCTGGAGCCAATTAGCTATGGTTGGACACCTTGCTCAGCCTTGATGCAGGGGAAGAGGTTTGGTCCTGCCTCAACTGAATGTAGCAGGCTTTGCTGACTTCCCATGGGAGTCCTTACACTTTTGGAGGAGGTGATAGGGGGAGGGTCCTGAGGGGGGAGGGGGAGCAGGGGGAAGGGATGAGGGAAGAATCTGTGGTTGGTATGTAAAATGAATAAAAGAAATTTCTTAAATAAAGAAAGAGGAAAGATACTGGGAAACCACTTAGTAGTTTTAAGATCCATGGCATGCAGTCACCTAGAGACATGCATCCTGAAAGGAGTATCCCACTCTCCTCACCTCAAGTCAAACTTCTGAACTGTGCATCATGTTTCACATATAGAAAATGCAAGTGGACAGATATGCCCCCTGGGGACTTGACATATGAAAAATAAAGGCAAATAAACAGCAAAGCTGAGTTAAAGAATTTTGAAGAAACTATAGAAGAATTGGAAAGCATAGGAGGCCCAGGCTTTTTCATAGTTCCATCATTTTTTGAAAGCTTGTACTGATGTTTTGAGTACTAAAATGGGCAGCATATTTAAAATTTATTTTATGCATTGAACTGTGATGCTGTTAAGGTCGTTTTTCCTCTTCTGGCCACTTTCTCCCACCCCTTTTCTTCTTTTCTTCTCTTATCCTCCTTCTATTCCCTGTGCAAACACATTATCAGCAAAATAATACACTCTGTACTTTATGTGATTAATCATTGCATTTTTAACATTTTAAGCAACTTTGAATTCGTTAAACACAAGTATTAATATAGTTTAAATGCAAACATATGTCTAACTGTAACATGCATTTTAAACTATTTTTTATATTCAATCTATAAATGCACATAAATTTTATTATATATCTATATCTATATATGTAGATATATAGATAGATAGATAGATAGATAGATAGATAGATAGATATCTGTTGGTCTGTCTTCCTATTTGTAAGTGGTAGAGTTTGCTCTAGGGTTAGACTAGGGGTTTAGCCATAAATCCTTTTTTCCCCCCTGGACTACTCAATTCTTTAAGCAGGACAGTAAGCTCAGGGCCTAAATTATACAGTGAAATGAAGAATTCACAAATAATGAGGATTGGAAAAACCAAGATAAAGAATTGATTGCTAAGTACAACACAATCTGCCTTATCAGGACTAGTTACACCATGTTCAACTCTTATACAACACCAAAGGATTTGGGAGAAAATAATGTCAGGGAACCAATAAATACAGGTATGTGCCCAAATCAAGGACAGCAGAGTCACCCAATAGCTTCATGTTCACTCCATCTATTTCTCCATGTTGGGTCATCTTTGTCAATGCTGACCAACAAATAGAAATGCTGTTCTGTTTGCCTTTGTCACACATAATCTCTCCACACTGAAAAACTCAAAAGTGGGGACCATGATCGAACAGTAAAACGTTAACCACATGAAGAAGTTGAACTGATGGAAGCTGAAGTACCCTATGTGGTAGACAAATCAAAATTAAAAAAAAATAAAGCATCAATGGGCATATTGCTATACCTAAGGCCATGCTTTGTCATTTGTCCAACCAGAAATTCCCATGGTCTTTTACCTGAGCTATGCATTCCATGGTACTTTCAAGGTATATCAGGGGAATACACTAAGAACTTTGGGATCTGACACTTTAGGAAGGTTGTGTCTTTCATTATTCCTCCCCTAATTTGTAGTGAAAAATTTTAAAAGCTTCTTTAAAATTTCTATGTGAAATAAATATTTTAAACTAATATTTTGTGGTGAAAAACTTACACACACACACACACACACACACACACATACACACACACACACACACACACACACACACACACACACCGCCACTGCCGCCACCACCACCACCACCACCACCACCACCACCACCACCATCACCAATGGATATTCTTACTAAATGGGGAAAAAATACAAAAACCAAAAATCCAAGAATCACTCTTTGAGATACATATTGGCAAATACTGTTCCAATATATTACTTCCAATTGATAGAAGAAGAATTTCAGAATCATAAAGTCAAGATGACTTATGTCAATATGGTCCCAAATCACTAGATATATAAACAAAACATAAATACATCATATCGGGAAACAGGTCAGTGAGAATTTTTGCTACACAAATTTGCCGTTGTATCTTTCTATTATCTCTACATTTGCCTTCTAAAGGTTAAAACAGCAGATATGATCAAGAGGGAATTTCATACTTAGAGATGGAAAGTCAGGCATAAACTATCAACTGTGAAACACTACAGAGGATAAAAGAATAAAATATAGATGTACCATGGACTTAAGAACTGCTTAATACAAACTATTTAGAAAATGTAATCAAGTCTATGGCATATACTGAATTAACCTCAGTTTACATGGAAAAATACTAAGTTCTCAAACAAATTCAATATGACCGTTTCTCCCTATGTGTTAGCTTGTGATTCTGTTTCTTAATATTGTGTCTACATAGATATTCTATAGACTGAGAAGCAGAATCAATATGCTTTTGAGTTTTCTAGCAGTTGGAGAAGCCCCTACAGAGCAGAAAATAAAATAGAAGTTTCTTTAGAAGTTGCTGTTTTTCTCTCATTTGTCGTCTTTATTTTTCCCTTTAGTAAACTTCTCTTTTTAGGTCTTTTAACTACCACTCCATCCAGTGTTGTTGACAAGACCTTTCTTCCCCAGTTCCCAGATGGAGCATCAGTGTTTTTATTAAGGTGAAGAAACACATGGTAAGTGTACAAATCACATTGAGTCTCTGGAAATATGTGCAAGGTGGGGCTTTCAGTTGTCTATATGATCACATTCCTACTGGGAAAAAGATCCAGTGTAAGGTTTTTGACTCTCTCAGAGTCTACAGATGTCATGAGGACAAGGCTGCTATGCTTTTCCTCAATATCCCACAACAGTAAGATCCAATTTTTCATGAATAAACAAAGTTGATGTTGGGGAGTGTAGCCTACCACCTCATTTTATTGCAAAACTAAAGGAGATCCCTCTACTCCTTTCTTCTATTGATTTTGCTAAGTATTATATGATGACACATTACCCCCTTTCATTTACACTAAGCTGTGGTCACATAAAGCCACATGCAGATGCTGACACACACCATTCACACCACTCTTTGTGTCATCCCATTTCTGACTTCCTCTTTTTCTATCCTACCTGTTAACATTTACTATATAATTTGTAGTCTTTGCTCCTCACCCATACTAGTTAATGCCTTCACTGGCTGAGTCCAAACCATCTGTGTAGATAGACAACTGGTTCCAGTTTGCAGAGGAACAACTTGAATATGTGATTTTGTCTTGATGGAACTATTGATAGTGACACAGGTTCATAGCCAATAGTACACAACATGGGTGATAAATTATACCATTTTGCAGATATAAACCTATGTCCTTCCACAGATCAGTCCTACTCCTAGACTGTAGGTCATGAACCAAATTTTATCCATCCCTGTACCCCTCCCCCATGGCTACCATCATGTTGATTCAATACACACCTATAGAATGAATGAAAACAAATATTACCCAAGGGTACTCAGGACTGCCTGAATCCATCTCCCAGGCTCTTTGCAAACTACCACCCTGAAAATAAGGGTAATTCATATAGAGACTCTTGTTGAAAACGTCTTTTCCTTTATTTCCTTTCAGAAATATTACCAACACAGGGGGATTCTCTTATGAGTTATTCAAAATGATGATTTCTCCCATCTGTTATATCATTCCACATCATATCACCTTAGGATATCTTTGATGATCCTTCTTCTTAACCCCTTCAAGTTGGGATTTTCTTGAAATCAAAGAACACTGCTTTAATCATTAATGCACTCAGCACTTGCTCTTCTACTAAGAAGAATGTGAAGGTGGACTCAGGTTGTCCATGTTACCTGTAGTGTCAGACAATTCACATCTGTTATTTTCTTTAAGTTTCCTGAGAATAGTAGACAATATTGTAAACCATTTCACACCTAAGAAAGCCAAGGTTCAGGAAAGTTAAGTAAGGTATTCAAGATCGTAATGATTTTACCTGGTAGATTTGTGATTCAAGCTGCCTTCTCCCCCTACAGAACATATTATTGTGTTTTTCAAATGGCAAGGATTCTTAATTTATATTTATGTATCAGGACATGTGTTGCCATCTTTATAACTACATCACTGTAGACATGTTTTCTCCTAGATATCAAAACCCTGCTCCAAGTGTCTTCTGACAAAAGTAGCATTAATACACAGGCCATTTTCCCTTTTTGAGCTGACATGTCTGAGAGTGAAATCTAAGAGAATTGACAGTTATTGAATGGGGTGTGCTTTTCTCGCTGTTCTCTGTGGAGACATTCATTATCCCTTGATCCAAACAAAGGGAGAACCTAATACTAAAACTCTGCCTAGCCTTCAGGCCCGTGCAAGGAATTTAATTCTTGGCTTATTTCAAGAAATCTACCAACACATCTTTCAATACTTTAATCCAGAAACATTGCTGGAGAAATTGCTAACCCTGGGTGTCTGGGCCTCACGGGAAGTCAAGCTCTATATCCACTTATAAGTTATATTTCACATCTCAGTCCATTAATGATTCTGTTTGATGTCAAATAACTATTCAACACATTGTTCAAACTAGTGCCTGTTAACTCTGTTAACCTTGGACATGCGCAGAATACTTCACAGCTTGCCATTATTTTGTGGATTATTACTATCGATTTTGATGAAATAGAAAGAGTGGAGATCTTTGAAACTGTTTTCAAGGAGGAAAGTCAAATGAAGCTATGATGAAATAATAAACAGGAGAAGGGTTTTGCAATCGTTTTATGTAGTGTCCTGCAAAGATTAATATGTACACCACTCACCAATACATACATGTTACAAGTTGTACACTAAAATATGAGGAAGAGGCATGCATGATGTCATCACATGAAAGGCACTAAACTGAGTGAGACTTAAAAGGCAGAAATAAATAAATGTTTTCAAATTTAAACTTGTGTTATATGAAAGCCAAAATTTCTCAGGCTTTGTTAATGTGTGACCTATGCATATGCTCCCAGAATCAAATCTATTTAATAAAGGAAATGTTCTTTATTCTAGTCATGAAAATCCATTATTCAATTGATATATGATAACCAGAGATGTCTCCCACTTGAAAACTCAATCTAATGGTGGTTAGCCTTTTAGCAAGAACATTGGGAAATGCACTTAAATGAGATTATTTGGTACACATTTTGAATGATAGTTCTATTTTTTTGTGTTTATTTAAGAAAACTTTCCTAAGACAGTGCATCGTTAGAGAGAGTATCTAGTTTTAAGGGTTGATATTTGGAGCTGCATAAATGGCTCAGCTCTTAGGGACATTTACTGCTCTTCTGCAGGACCTCAATTAGAAACCTAGTTAAGAGTTCCTGGCCGGGCGGTGGTGGCGCACGCCTTTAATCCCAGCACTCGGGAGGCAGAGGCAGGCGGATCTCTGTGAGTTCGAGGCCAGCCTGGGCTACCAAGTGAGCTCCAGGAAAGGCACAAAGCTACACAGAGAAACCCTGTCTCGAAAAACCCAAAAAAAAAAAAAAAAAAGAGTTCCTGAGAAGGCTTACAGTGCAATGTTAACTTTAAAAAAAATGCTAAAGTTCAACTCACAAAATTCTAGGCATTTTGATTGTTTTCAACAAGGCCTCACAGTAAAGTTCTCATTCTCCTGAGCTTGTTCTGTAGCTTAGGCTGGCCTTAAACATCCCATCTTCCTGTCTCAGCCTCTCAAGTGCTCTAATTATCAGCATGGGTCATGCTTTTCACTAATAAGTATGGGCATCTCTGGATCCTGGAATACTTTCTTCATGTTTATTTCTAAAATGTACGTAACTTTATATATTTGCTTTCTGAATAATTTTGAATGAATACTATATATGCTCCTTATCTATAACACATTAATTTTGCCTATTAATAAAATCATTGGCCCCCAAACCCTTTATTGAAATGAAGACCTTTCCTCTCATATATCTAATGTTATACTGAAAACCCACACCCTAAAACCCTTTATTAAAATGAAGACCTTTCCTTCATATATCTAACTTTATACTGAAAACTAATCAGCCATTTTTGTGTAGCTGTCCCTGAGTTCCTATGTTGGTTCCCCTGATCTATTGATCTGCCTACTCCTCTATCAATGTCACAGTCTTGGTTACTGAGCACTATGCTTCAGCAAGAAGTGTGTAGATGGATTCCTCTCCATTTATCTTCTTTTTCAAGACTAGAATCCTTACCTTATTAGAATCCTTAGATTTTCTGTATAAATTTTTAGATAATATTTTTACATCTACAAAACTCTTTCACGGAAGTTGATAAGATTTATATTAAAGCTATGTATCAATTTGAGATTTGTGCCTTTACTTATTTGATTTCTTTCCAAATGCTTTGTAGGTTTTATCAAATCCTTCTTACTTTTGCTTTATTATAGTCACACTTATTTTGCTGTTATTGATTTCAGATGTTATTGTATTTTTATTTTAAATCTCCACGTGCTCACTGCTAGTTATAGAATCATGAATGTTTAATGTTTTATGGTATGTTTTGCAGTCTTGCTGAATGGATTTATTAGTTCTAGAAATGCCATTTTTTTCAAATAGGAACAGCCTGATTTCTTCCTTTTCAATCTATATGACTTTTATTTCCTTCTTGGCCTAATGGGCTAGCTCGATTTGACAATAAAAGGCTGAAAAGAATGGTGTGAACAAAGCTCATTTCCTTGTCCTGGATCTTGGTGAGACACATTCAGTTTGTGTTATTAAGTGTAAGATAAATTGAAGGTCTTTTGTGTGTGTGTGTGTGTGTGTGTGTGTGTGTTCTTTAATATTGAGACTCCTGCCTTTCTGTTTTTCTCTAGTTTTACTCTGAATAGTATTGGCTCTTGCCAAATCTGAAGGGATGATGTTTTGTTTTTCTACTCTGATATGATCATATGATATTTTTCCATTTTGATCTGCAAATGTGATAGACTATAATGACTGATTTTGCTGAACACAGACTTTAGTGTTACTGAGGAGAGAAGCTCATTCTTGAAGACAGAAAGCTCTGTAAAAATCTCTTGCTGAATTCTGTCTCTGATTCAGTTTCTATACCTAGTGTCTTGAGCATATTGGTTTATAGTTTTCTATGGACCAATATGCCTTTACCTAGATTTGACTTTAGGTGAACACTAGAGTCTTAACGTCAGAAGGGAGATCTTTTATCCTCCTTGTTTCCTGGAAAAAAATGCTCTATAGAATTGGGATTTAATTTTCTTTAAACACCCTTTCATATTTAACTAATGAAATTGCCAGTGTCTGCAGATTTATGTGTTTGAACTTGTTAAAATTGTGAAACTCAATTTTCTAAAGAGTTACAGGTATATTCAGTGTATGTATTTCAGACTGGGGGGAGAGTTATTGCATTTTGCCAGACATAGATCCATTTCCTCAGACTTTGACAATTACACATGCGCAGCTGCTTGCTGTATCACCTTATTATCTGTTCAAACTTTGCAGGGTTCATGGCTGCACCCTGGGCTGCATCCCTGCTGTCGCACTGATGTAGTTTCCTTTGGATTCCATAGGCTCATTTAGTTGTATCTTGTTTCTAATGTGTTTTAAATTTTGTTCAGCTTACCTTTATATTTTTTTTTCTTTCTGCACACTTGTAGACTATACATTTCTTCATTTTCAGCCTTCTTTCAGTAAGCATTTGAAGTGTTGTTTCAAGGACGTTCTTTCTTTCTGTTTTAGAGTATGTATTTAGTTGCACCCACTAAAACATAATATTCTCCCTTATTTATCTATCTATCTATCTATCTATCTATCTATCTATCTATCTATTTATTTTACTTTTTAGGTTCTTTTTCCAGTCCATGGATTACTTAGAATTGCCTTAGTTGGTAATGATCAGGAATTCAACTAAATTTCATAAGAAACAGCAGAGCTCTCAATAATCTGAGTCACTGGTTAACTCAACAAGACCAAATCTTGTTGTGACAGGACATCCCCCTTGCCAGGAAGAGTACTTGAGCTTGCCTGTTTCAGGTTTCCTCAAGGAGCTATCACAAATGCCTTTAGAATTAGGAGACTGAATCCTCACTCACCCCACTTGGATTCGCAGTAGGTGGCAAGAAACTGGTTATTGATTTTCCTGGCCATAAGTATCAACCCAGATTTTGAGGATTGTTAATGACCAGTAAAGTGACCTTGACCTGCTTTCTCTCTGGGATGGGATAGTGTTATAATAGCTCAGGTCCATCAGCAAGTACCAACAAGAGAATCCATATGGTCTTCTGGGACGAAAGGGATTTACATTGTTAGTGTGGTTGTTTAAATGAGAATGCATAGCATGGCCTCATATATTTGGATGTTAGGTCTACAGTTGGTGGAATTGTTTGGGAAAGATTAAGAAGTGTGGCCTTGGGGAGTAGGAAGTGTGTCACTGGGGGTTGGCTTTGAAGTTTCAAAAGTCCACACCATTCCCGGCTGGTTCTTTTTCTCTCTGCCTCAAGGTTGTTGCCCAAACAGTGCGAGCTCTCAGCTATTGATCCAGCTCAATTCTCTTTTTTTAATGAATATTTTGTTTTTTTCTTCATTAAGAAATTTCTTATTCATTTTACATACCAATCACAGATCCCCCTCTCTTTCCTCCTCCTGCCCCCTCCACCTTCCCCCAACCCACCCCTCATTCCCTCCTCTGAAAAGTAAGGCCTCCCATGGGGAGTCAGCAAAACCTGGTACACTCAGTTGAGGCAAATCCAAGCCCCTCCCCCTGCATCAAGGCTGTGCAAGGTATCCCACCATAGGTAGTGGGCTCCAAAAAGCCAACTCATGCACCAAGGATGGATCCTGGTCCTACTGCCAGGGGGCCCCAAGCTACATAACAGTCTTGCTTATGCAGAGGGCCTAGTACAGCCCTATGGAGGCTCCACAGCTGTTGGTCTAAAGTTCATGAGTTCTCATGAGCTTGGTTTGGTTGCCTCTGTAGGTTTCTTTATCTGTGTGCTGCCATGTTCCCCTTCTCAATGGTCATAGAGTAACATCTGGAGCACAGAGACTCTAAATTAAATGCTTTCTTTTATAAATCTCCTTTGAAGGAAGAAAGAAAGAAAGAAAGAAAGAAAGAGAGAGAGAGAGAGAGAGAGAGAGAGAGAGAGAGAGAGAGAGAGAAAGAAAGAAAGAAAGAAAGAAAGAAAGAAAGAAAGAAAGAAGGAAAGAAAGAAAGAAAGAAAGAAAGAAAGAAAGAAAGAAAGAAAGAAAGAAAGAAAGAAAGAAAGAAAGAAAGAAAGAAATGTGGTGGTATTGTGTTCGCCAAAATATTGTGTAACTTAATAAACTTATCTGGGGTCAGAGACAGAACAGCCACAATATTAAACATAGGGTTAGGCAGTGGTAGCACACGCCTTTAATCCTAGCATTCCAGAGGCAGAAATCCATGTGTTCAAGGATACACCCAAGCATGGTGACCCACGCCTTTAATCCCAGAAAGCAAGCCTTTAATCCCAGGGAGTGGTGGTAGAAAGCAGAAAGGTATATAAGGCGTGAGGACCAGAAACTAGAGGCATTTGCCCTGGAGAGGCATTTGCCCTGGAGAGGCATTTGGCCTGGAGAAACATTTGGCCTGGTTAAGCATTTGGCCTGGTTAAGCTTTCGGGCTTCTAGCAGCAGTTCAGCTGAGAGTCATTCGGATATGAGGACTCAGAGGCCTCCAGTCAGAGGAAGCAAGACCAACTGAGGATCCAGTGAGGTGAGATAGCTGTGGCTTGTTCTGTCTCTCTGACCTTCCAGTGTTCGCCCCAATACCTGGCTCAGGTTTGATTTTATTAATAAGACTTTTAAGATTCATGCTACAAAGAAAGAAAGAAAGAAAGAAAGAAAGAAAGAAAGAAAGAAAGAAAGGGAGGGAGGGGGAGAGAGGAAGGGAGGGGGAGGGAGAGAGGGAGGGAAGGAAGGAAGGAAGAAAGAAAGCTGGCATAAATTCCTTTTGTCATTGTTTTTTTCTTTTTTTGTAGCACTTAAGAAGGAGACATATCAGAAAAGAAGAATACATTGACAGTGCTGCTAAGGTACCATATTGTCCTGGGACCTGTTTTCTGAGCATCACTAAACTGCTTTAAGTGATTCAGTTCAGTGCTTGATTTTAAAGGGTTGACCTGAGACAATAGGGTTTTTTTTAATCTATGACATCACTCTACTGGCCTAGCAAGTTATTACACTGTCTGGGCTGTTCTGCGCAGAAGCTGAGGTTTATCCCCTCTGGCCTTATCATGACTACTGCCAAGCATGACTGAATACATTAGCAGGCATTTTTGCTCATTTTCCTCTTGGCATCTGATTTGATTCTGTTCTGATTGAAGAATGCAAGCTTCATGATTTCAATAGTTTACAGTATTCTGATATTTTCCTTGTCATCCAACTTTGGATTTACCTCAGTATCTTGATATCTATCCTGTGCAGACTCAAAAGGAAGATGACATTCTTATTGTAGGAGAGATGTCACCCTAGTAAAAATTGTCAAAATCAGCAAGAACTTCTAACTTGATAAAGGCCTCAGATAAGCTAGTTCAGAGTGTCAGTGATCCATCCTCTATAACTAAAGTATAGGGATGAGCTCCTGCCAAAAATTAACAGAGAGGACACATAGAGATATGTCAAGTATTTGTGGTGATATTTTATTTGTGCTCTAACAAATAAAGCTTGCCTGGGGATCAGAGGACAAAGTCAACCACTATATTAAACATAGAGGTCAGGCAGTGGTAGTACACACCTTTAATCCTAGCATTCAGGAGGCAGAGATTCATCCGGATCTCTGTGAGTTCAAGGCCACAATGGGAACAGAGCCAGACATGGTGACACACGCCTTTAATCCCAGCACTAGTTAACCATAGATGTCTGGAGGTCTGTACAGACAGGAAGTGATAGAGCTGGGCAGAAAGAGGAAGTAAGATGGCAGGGCACAGAAAGATATATAAGGTGTGAGTATAGGAAGTAGCTCTCTTGGGCTGAGGATTTCCTAGCAGTAAGAACTTGTGGCTGGCTTGTTCTATTCCCCTAATCTTTCAGCTTTCACCCCAATATCTGGCTCCAGGTTTTTTTTATTAATAATACTGTTTAGCAATTGGTGTCACAAGTATTAACAGAACGAATCAGATGGGACAAGCCTCCCTGGAACATCCCTTCTGATACACAGATAACCATGTACAGATCTTCATACATTTGTGCAAAACTAACATGGTCATTGTTATTACTCTATAAGATTATGTAAAAAACAGCTTCCAACAATATCCAGGAACTAATGGAAAAGAATTCAGAACTGAATATGAAGGCAACACCAGCCTTTGAATTCTGGCTCTGTCACTTACTATAAAATCTTCCATGATTTTATGCAAGTTATTTAATTCTAATATATTTGTCTGTGTATTTTATGTTATTTTGAGAATGAATAATAAGTTAACACACATCAACTTGCAAATTCAAGTTACAAAATAGATTTTATCAGTATATGATGAGGATTGGTGGCATGATGCCTTGAGCTCTAACAATATCTAATACAAATTATATACTGTTATGATTTGAATGTGAAGTGTTTTCTACTGGTCCTGAGCTGGGGACATTGTTTAGGAGATCTTGTAGAAACTTTGAAATATGGAGTCTAACTGGTAGAAGTATGTCACTAGGGCAAGACTGTGTTCCTTAGTTCTTGTCTGTCTCTGCTTCCTGTGCATCATGAGGTAAGCAATCTCCCTGTTCATGTCTTTTGGCTACCATGGTGTTCTGCCTCCAAACTTGTGTCTAATGCCCATGAGTAGAAGAGTAGAAACATAATACTAAATTAATCTTTCTTTCCTCCAGCTGTTCTCTTATGTATTTTGATCACAGTTTTGTAAAAATAAGTAATATATACACCAAGAAGAAATAGATGAACAAAAGACAGCCCTTCAAACCAGCAAGAAGAAAATCAGGAAACACAAGGCAAAGATCAGAAATGATGGAGGGAGATATGAAATTAATTTGTGCTCACAGCATCTCTACATGAGGAGAAAACTTACTTCTGATCATAGATTTTAAATCAATCATTCTTCTATAAAGTGAAATTAAGCCGGGCGGTGGTGGCGCACGCCTTTAATCCCAGCACTCGGGAGGCAGAGGCAGGCGGATCTCTGTGAGTTCAAGGCCAGCCTGGTCTCCCAAGCGAGTTCCAGGAAAGGCGCAAAGCTACACAGAGAAACCCTGTCTCGAAAAACCAAAAAAAAAAAAAAAAAAAAAGTGAAATTAAACAAATATAAAATATAACTGATCTTCACTGAAGGAATTTTTCAGACATTAGGAGATCATTCCCTTTTGTGCTTCTGGTGACAAAAGACATATACATATTCATTTAGTTTTAATCTAAAACAGAGACAGAAATATTACTGCTTCAATCTAAAATTATGAAATAGGTTTATTTTACTCATACTGTACAATGTTACTTTCTTTTCAGCTTGGCTAGTGGATATGTAGAACTATCAGGCTAAAGGCAAGTGAGGTATATTAAGGAAGCATGAATAGATTTGGTAAACATGGCAGTAACCTTAAATGTATAATTTCCTTTGACATGCTTTGGGTATATAAAAATAATATCTAGAAAATGGGTTTGTAATGAATGGCCCTGGAGACATAAATTTGCTCCCTGTTAGCCTACCCATTACCCAGAAGTGATAGCTTGGATAAATCATTCTACCTCTCTGGGCATCAGTAGCTTCAGCTAAGGAAAGAGTTATGCAAATGACCTCAATATCTGCCATGATCCATATACTGTCAAGGCCAACATTATCTGGAAGGTCTGTTTTCTGATTGTTTTATGGAGACTTTCCACAGGCTGTTAAAGTCCTTGTTCTGAGAATTGCCTCAATCTCACCTAGCAAGTCTTTCAGAGTCTACCTTCTTACCACCATCATGGAATAAAGTCAGGATCTAAATCAACCACAGTGTAAATATTTTTCTAGCAATGTAACTTGATCTGAGTCAAGTTCCAAAGTCTCTGTTAACTTTTTGGCATGGTAATATAACATTCATATCTTCTATAATTTCTTATAAAAAGATAAATTGATCTCAGTTGATAAAATCTTGCCATGTAAGCAATAGGACACAAGTTCAATTCTCCAGACTTATGTAAGAGAGCCAGGTGTGTTTTTCTTGGAATCTCAGTGCTATGGAGTTGGAGGCAGATGGATCCCAGGGATCACCAGTCAGCTAGTCTAGTCTACTAGGTAAGTTCCAGGCCAATGAAAGATTCTACACCAGTGAATGAAGTAGACAGTGTGGTGGTATTGTGTTCCCCAAAATATTGTGTACCCTAATAAACTTATCTGGGGTCAGAGAACAGAAAAGCCACTAGATACTTAAGTTAGGCAGTGGTAGCACATGCCTTTAATCCTAGCATTCCAGAGGCAGAAATCCATCTGTTCAAGGATACAGCCAAGCATGGTGACTCATACTTTATATACCTTTCTGCCTTCTACCATCACTCCCTGGGATTAAAGGTGTGAGGACCAGAAACTAGAAGCATTTGGCTGGTTAAGCATTTGGCTGGTTAAGCATTTGGCTGGTTAAGCATTTTTGGCTGGTTAAGTTTTTAGGTTTTGAGCAGCACAGTTCATCTGAGAGCCATTCAGATATGAGGACACAGAGGCTTCCAGTCTGAGGAAACAAGATCAGCTGAGAAGTTAGCCAGGTGAGGTTAGCTGTGGCTTGTTCTGATTCTCTGATCTTCCAGCGTTCATCCCAATAACTGGCCTCAGGTTTGATTTTATTAATAAGAACTTTTAAGATTCGTGCTACAAGACAGTACTTGAGCAATGACAGTTAGCCTTGTCCACTGGCCTTTACACACATGCATATGTGACTAACACAGGAAAGTACCTATATACACATGATCATGATTGTGCACACACATGCACACATAGGCATTCATATGAACATTCATAAACACATAAAAGGAGGCTATTTTTCTTTCTTTCATTCATTTATTTAGAACCCATCATGATTGGCTTTGCCTCTAGCTCTAAAAGATCTTGCCTTAAAATGACGATACAGGCTGCAGATTGTTTCATGTCTGGCTCCATCCATGCCTAAATACATATAACTCCCATTTCTGTTGCATGAGCTACTACCTTCTTTTTTATTTCCATAGCCTGACTCTGATACGTACAATTGGCAGCTCGATGGGAAACACTTGAATCAAAACTTATCTTTGATAGTTGGAATTTAGACTCTGACCATGCCTATAATGGGTGCATGGCTTTTAAGAACTTAGACAAATAATTCCAAGACTGTAAAATTTGATTTCTATATGTACAAATTGACCTCAGTATCTCTGAGTTATATAAAAGTAATAAATCAGGTTTGTTTTAGATACCTATTCTTTGAGTTTATTTTTTTTTTATCTCTTCTATTGAACTCTATTTTCTGAGGAATAAGAATATGTCCTGCTCCTTAAACTTTTGATCTCTGCACTGCTGGCACAATGATTACCAATGGGCAAAAAGTGTATACACAGGAATTAATGTAATAAAAATAAGCCTACATTATTGGATTTTATGTTTTATAAGTTCAATTATATAATGGGATGGCAACTATTTAAATTGAAATCACTTAACCTCTGCCTTGTTTTTCCTGAGCTTTGCATACTATCCCAACAGCCATTGTCCATTGTAGTGCAAACTAGTTCAGCATCAAACATGTCCATCTTGCTAAAATGTACTGCCAGCAGAGAAAGGAAAAAATTACATGATAATCCTCAATACTCCTTCTACACAGAAAACTTCAAAATGATTGATCAATCAATCAATTTGACACTGAGAACCTCAGGACTGAAGAGAGCTCAGTGGTTGAAAGCAGTGGCTGCTCTTATAAAGGAACTGGGTTCAGTTCCCAGAACTGTCAAGGTAACTCACAAACTCATGAAACTCCCGTTCCAAGGAATCTGACATCTTCTTCTGGCCTATTCGAGTACTACATGCATTATGTGCATTCATATTCATGTACATAAAATACACAAATGAAAAAGAAAACCTCTCAGCCCTCCTAATCGTGAACAACCTGAACAAGGCAGATCTTTCCAGAGTCACAGAGTATGACCCAGACCAGTGGTCTGAAGTGGTGGACAAAATTCAGTCTTTCACACAGGTCTAGCTACTCCAGCTCAAAAGAACATCACTAATCTCCTCTGAAGAGGGATACTGCCAATTGGTTTTCTCCTCACCCTTTGGAAATCAAAGCCATGCCAAATCTATCAGTGACTGATTTTTTTTTTTTT
>CABHPP010108791.1:0-29856 GCA_902168425.1 Peromyscus attwateri
AAAAAAAAAAAAGTTATTGGTGCAAGAATCGCACTATAGGCAAACTTCTCAGCCTACCTTCAGGTTCAAGATGAAATATACTCAAAGTCTAAGCCTGGTCTTCATGACTACTCCAGTGCCTGGGACACATTTTATGCAGCTTAAAGGACTTAGTAATGTTAAAACATATGGAATATAATCCTCAGTGGAAAATCAGTTCTGCTAAAAAAAAGAATTGGAAAAGGGAAAGTTGAATAAAACAGATGCTCCCTACCCAAAGGGATAATTCTTTCACTAAATCTTTCACAAGATACATGAGATACTCTGACTTTACTATTGCAATGTAATATTTGTCTTCTACATCAGCAATAGGCTCACTATTTTTTTAACTACAATATTCATAAGAACAGAAGAAAAAGTTAGGAACAGTGTAGCTAGAGTTTTCCTGCCTGGCCCACAGTCAGGATAAATCTCTTTCACCTGCCAGTCCCGCAGCCACTCAGACCCAACCAAGTAAACACAGAGATTTATATTGCTTACAAACTGTATGGCCGTGGCAGGCTTCTTGCTAACTGTCCTTATATCTTAAATTAATCCATTTCTATAAATCTGTACCTTGCCACATAGCTCATGGCTTACCGGCATCTTTACATGCTGCTTGTCCTGGTGGCGGCTGGCAGTGACTCCCTCCGCCTTCCTGTTCTTTTAATTCTCTGTTAGTCCTGCCTATACTTCCTGCCTAGCCACTGGCCAATCAGTGTTTTATTAGCAACACATTTGCCATACAGAACATCCCACAGCAAAACAGGGTTTAAATTGTGGTTTTTCATTGTAATAAAGTTGGCCTTCATCATTATTCTGCATGAGTACTGTTTGTGGTCTGGCATGGGCAGTGTGGATAAAGGCACAGTGCAGCATCTTGGCTGCTGAGGCATGAAGGAGTGAGGCATACTTCTAGAGGCTGCCCTTCCCAATTTGCAGAGCTTTTGTTTTGCTATTACCCAACCTGCAAAGAGAAGGATCCAACACCAAAATTACCTGATGACATCATGTATCACCAAGAGGTATAACAATATTTGTTGATGAAGTATGTAACTTCGTAAAGTAAAAACAATACCGCTGAGTAGGCACCTGAGCTGCTTGGGACCCGCTTCAGGGAAAGGATGATAAATGACTTTGGTGTTTGTCTTGGTTAACAGAGTAGAGTTTCTTGTTTGTGGGTAAGCATTTGGACAATTTTGTCTCTTCTGTAGGCTTATTTAGACATGCATGCAAGAAAAGAGAAACATAGATAGGTGATAGGTCAAAGTCAATAGCAATACAGCACCAAAAATGTAGGAATCTTACTACTAGAGTCTTGGGTTAGAACCATAGCCAAGACAATGCCCATCTGTGCAATGTTTTTGTGCAATGTTTTAACTGCCATCAAGTTAAGGGATTGATCTTATACATTTCTGGTAAGAGTGTAAACTAGTTAGAAATGAGGAGAGAGAGAGAGAGAGAGAGAGAGAGAGAGAGAGAGAGAAACCCTAAAATCAGAACTATTGGTTGACACGGAACACATCTATACCACTCCTGGTTAGATATCTGACTCTAAGTTAATATATGGCAAGACACTTAAACATTCATATTTATTGTTGCACTTATATTACAGCTAAGAAATGAAACCAGCTTAGATACTCATCACTAGATAACTGGATAAAAAAATGTCAGAGAGAGAGAGAGAGAGAGAGAGAGAGAGAGAGAGAGAGAGAATACAATTCTGTCACTTGCTGGAAAATAGAATGTGCCAAAATTATGTTAAGAAATAGAGTCAGAAAGACAAATACCTTATATTTTCTTTCATGTGTAGACTCTAGACTTAAAGGTTTATATATTTTTATGTATGTGTACACAAGTTACTAAAGAAGAAAGGAGGCTATGAGACAGGAGTAGAAGGTCTCAAGGGGAGAGGGGGAGTATTAAGAGAGAGAATTTAATGGAGTATACGTGAAAGAGAAAGTACTGAGGGGTGAGCCAAATGGATGTAATGGTTCAGAAGCCCTAGCACTGGGAGAAGGAATGAATGAGAACAAAACATAAACACATATTTGTGGTTAAATAAACCACCGTATTAAAACCCAGTATTGTATATTAACTTAAAAATAAATTTTAAAGATTTACTTACTTATTTTGATTTTTAAATTTATACATATGAGTGTGGGCATTTGAATGTCAGTGGGGATATCCACAGAAGCCAGAAGTAGATATAGACCCCCTGGATTAGATTTATTAGAGTTGTAAGCCACCTGCTGTGAGCACTGGGAACAGAATGCAAGTTCCGTGGAAGAGCAACAAGCACTCTTAACTGCTTATTGTTAACCATCTCTCTAACCCCTAAACTAAATTTTCAAAAGACAAAAATATCTGGATTCACCTGTAGTGTAGATAAGGACTGCAGTGTTTACTTCAAAGGGTTCTTGTATGATTAAGTAACACAGGGATTTAAGACTGTGCACGAATACAACAGAAACGTTATTTTCTTCTGTGATATTTAACCTCTTCATGCTCTAGTGGCAGAGTATAGGATCCCATGTTCATCATCTTTCAGATAAGGAAAAAACAATTCTGTGGGCTGGTGAAATAGAGGGTAAAGGTGCCTGCTGCCTGGGCTAATGATTCAAGTTCAATCTCTGGGAGCCACATAATGAAAGGAGAGAACTGATTCCCACAAGTTGTCCTCTAACCTTCCCAGAATGCCATGGCATGCATGTGCCCATACACATGCCTACACAGAAAATAAATAAGTAAACAATGAAATAATTTTTTCCATTAACAAATTCTATTCACTTGTAAACATATACAATGTATGATAAACATATGCATAACCTAAAATATATATTTAGTATGCAAAGTATATCATAAATGTATGCATTATATATTCTAGTCAGTTGAGTGACATCTACATTAAAGTATATCTTTAGATAAATGTCCAAACATGGCTAAATACACTATTACTAAGCATGTTTTTGTGTATTTATACAAACATTTGAATATATAAAAATAAGTATTTATACATTCTAACATTTAAATATATATTTCTCCACAGTTTAAATGTATGTTTGTTTGTGAGAAAACCACACTTCAAAGTGAAGGAAAAATCATCCTGAATGGCTGAAAAGGGTGTTTAGGTGTCTGGAGAAGGCAACAAGAAGAGTTAGAAATCATAGTCCCTGTAGGTTCAACTCAAACTCGATTAAGCTCTACTTAATCTACTTCATATGTGTAAGGCATGCCTTTTATCACACAGAATGAAACCCAGTCAGACATCCTGCCACAGAGGCTTTCAGGTAGAAAATGTCTCTAGGATGTAGGACAAAGACGGTCTCAGCCTTTTCCACAGATTGCCTCAACGTGGAACAGGCTTCTTCCTCCAGGACACCACTCGATCTTCCTTTCGGTATTTATTTCACTCTTCCTCTTTTCTATAAAATAGATGTCAATATTCCACAGCTACTCATTTGTTTTATAGCTCTGGAAGCATCCTTGCAAAAGACTTCTTATCACCCAGGAAGACAGTGCAAAATGTGAAAACGTTGGTTTGTCCATTGGGTAAGAATAATTAGATAAAATGAAGTGACTATGATTTTTATTCCCCACCTACATCTTCTTTCCATGTTTGTTTTCTGTTAGGTTTGCTTCTTTTGAAACAAAGTCCTTATCTGTCCCATCTAGCCTAGAATTAATTCATTAAGTAACTCAGATGGACCCCAAATTTAAGTTCATCCGGGCTAAGCTTCAATGTGCTGGAATTACAGACTGTGGCATCACACCCATCCAACCCAGCTTTTAAAGTCAGGATAACTGAGCTCTAAGTGGTGATGGGTCTCAGGAAACAACACCAGAAAATGCCACACTGAAATGTTGTCCACTTTAAATATTAAAAGGTTAGAAACCTTAGATGTTACATAGAAACACAGTCTCTCCAGCCTCCTTCTCTCTTCTATTGTCCAGGGTTCAGGAAGCGGCACTCTCTGAAGGTCCTTTGTCTGACTAAAGAAAGTTCTTCTAAAAGAAATGTATTGGTTCAGCCTGGGAGGAGGGGACTGGACCTGCCTGGACTGAATCTACCAGGTTGAACTCAATCCCCAGGAGAGTCTTTGCCCTGGAGGAGATGGGAATGGGGGGTGGGCTGGAGGAGAAGATGGGGAGGGCCGGGAGGGGGGAGAACAAGGGAATCCGTGGCTGATATGTAAAATTAAATTAAATTATAAAATAAAAAAAGAGAAAAAAAAGAAATGTACACATGGACAATACTAACTAGACTATGGAGGTTATCAACAAGTAAATGGGGGGAGAATTTAGGGTCAGTGTGTGTGTTGGGGATCATATTGGGGTAGTTGCAGGGAGCAAGTGGGTGTAATATGATTAAAATCCTCAAAAAATGAAATAGAGGAGAGAAGAAGCAAACAGAGAAAAAGAAAGAAAGAACAAAGAGGTTTTTAGAAGAAGTAGAATTGCCTAAGACTCCCTCCCTAACATCTCACTACCCAGAAGTCAGCCCACCTGGAGAGTTTCTGTCTCTTCTGAAAGCCGCTCTTCGCTCCTAGTAAATTTTTTATCCTTCACCTTCCAAAAGTTGTGCCACCTGCCCCAGAACCCAGAGAAACTTTGTCCTCGGCTGTTTTTGTTTCTTTCGACCAGGGATTTTTCCCTAAAACCTCTGCTTATGCTCTCTTTGCCCTCTGCCTGTGAAGAAAAAAATAGGTTTCTGAGTATCAATGGGTTATTGGATAATCACTTTTCCATAATTTCCTGTGCATATGATAAGCTTTGATGCTCTTATCTCTTTTTACTCAAATGTTAGTTTATTCATATAGCCCTGGCCCATGAGAGAGGAAGAAAACATTTCTTCATCCTATACCAATCTTTTTTATAAGTTCTTTCCTAAGAGACCCAATGTTGTCATCATTTTGCCTGAATAATGCACTTTTATGCCTGTCTCTGCGTCTCTGTGTCTCTATGTGTCTCTATCTCTCTGTGTCTCTGTCTCTCTGTGTGTTTCTGTGTCTCTGTGTCTGTGTGTCTCTCTGTGTGTGTCTGTCTCTGTGTGTGTGTGTGTGTGTGTGTGTGTGTGTGTCTGTCTCTCTGCCTTTCTCTGTCTTTCTCTCTCTTTCTTTCTCTCTCCTCTCTCATCCTCTATTATTAGAGGATGGCTTTGATGTGGCTGTGCATTTTACTCGGGAAAATGGAAACTCCATTTGAGTAATATGGATATTCTAAATGATAGCTTGACATTCTGAATTGTCCAAGCTTCCTCAGTGACTTCCTACATGAGACACCATATAATGTAATATATTTCAGATAAGGGGTTTTCCTCCTATGAATTAATATCATTATATTGTTAATGCCAGTGTAAAGAGAAGAGTGTTGTTTCCTAAGTATAACTAATCCTCTGGATGAGAGGATAACAACATCCTTTCAAACATAGGAAAGCTTTAGAACATTCCTTGATGGCTCTTGAATTTGTAACGCTTGTATGATCACTGAACTCCATGTCTGACATGATCACCCCTGAGTGGAACTGCCTCATTCTTCACTCATTTTAAGTTGATATTGTGATGAGGATGTGCAGGTGTGGAATGAAGATGCCAACCAGTCAGATCAGTACCCAGGTAACCATAACTGGAATCCAGGAAACGTTGAACAGAGAAAGATGCAAAAATAAAGAGAACTATGAGGAAAACAGGTAGTGCACTTCAGTGAAAATCCAGTTCAGACAGTGTTAGATGAAATTTATCCCCAGTTCAGTAGTCTATATCTACACTGCAGGAGGGCATGTTTTACACAATAGGCATGCTCTTAAGTTCTGTGAAAATCTATACTGCAATTCACATTCGTGCAGCATTTGACATGTATGTTTTAATCAAATATTATTCTTAGATATTCAAAGTATAGCATAACTATAAAGAAATTCATAGCTTGTGTCAAAATAGTTATGATCTCATGTTTGAGGCCCTTTATAATGAAGGTGTATCCTATGTTGGAGGGTGCAGCAAAAAGAAACAGAAGAGAAATGTTGTGTCTTTACCACAAAAAAGAAGTTGAAAGTTTTCAGAATCATACTGTATTTGTTTTCATCATCTCTGACCAAAAAAAAAAATGAGTAAAGCCAAGAAGTTATGAAGGAAGGCTCTCTACAAATGATGATTTAACAGTAGATGTCATTCTGCCGGTACCAAAGAGTCACCACAACCTTATAAAAAGCATGTTATATTTCTACAAGAATATCAGTTCAATAACTGTTCAATCCTGCACTCAAGCCTCTACAGCAGTGAACCACTATGGTCAAACATTTTTTTAATGAACTCCTCCTTCTTTCTTTCCAAGACTTCCACTTGATCAAGGTGAGTCAGTACAGGATTGTGGTCTGGCATCTGAGAGGCTGAGGCATAAGCATGATGCCAGGCTAGCTGCACAATGGGAGCCTCTCTGAAAACAAATAAACCTCAACCTTCATGAGCCCCCCTCATTTTCTATGGCATATATATCCTTGTTGTGATCTGATTTTTACCAATAAATGACATCATTCCTTGGATATTCTGATTCTGTTTTAGGTTGATACCCACAAGAGTAGAACAAATGCTAGGGCAAAAGAAAAATAAGGAAATAAAAACAGACAGAAAAAGGGTTGTTTGGTTTAGTTTTGGTTTAATAACAGCTAGGTCTAGAGCTCTGGGGTAGACAGGCCGCTTCAGAAGATACAAGCAACAGCCGAAAGACCACTCTAAAACAAGAAGAAATACAAAGAGTTCAAAATATTTCTTCTTCACCTCAAAAGACATAGAAATTTTAATATTATCCTAAGTATTAAAATGCTTCTACTTCAAGAAATGGCTGAATATTGTGGAAAAATATAATCAGGTTTTAAAATTATATTTTTGCATTTAAATGTTTCTCTAGATATTAGTATCTTTATTCTACTCATATCTTAACATCTGTCAGATAAATTGCATTATTTTTATATTACCTTGAGTGAGTGTTTGTCATTTTAAGTGAATTTAAAGTATATTTATAGCATTATCTAGGTTGTAATTTTCTAGGTCAAAAAAGATTTGAGAAGTAAAACCATCTATTCATACATACAGCTCAGACAATAATGATAAAAGGTATTGACAGACTTTACTGTCTTCATTAATGTGAATATTATTCCTTATATTTGTTTGCACAACTATTATTGTCTGAATATCTCACCCTGCTACATTACTGAACTGCTTGTAAAAAGAAACTTCCTGAAAGATCCACTAGAAGAAATTTTGACCAGACAGTGTCACCCTAAGACTCTTCTGCTCATATTGTCTCAAGAAACCTGCCTTGAGATTTCCATATGAGTGCTACACATACCTGTTGTGCATATACAGAATCATACACACATATATACACATTCATATGCATAAAAATAAATAAGATTAAAACACAGAGAATAGAAAGATACAGATTAGCTTCTGATTATCAATGAATACCTGCCCTCTGCTTTCTACTGAGTATTACCTGTTGTGGGATATTTGTACACTGTGTGAAGATATATTGCTGTGATTGGTTTAATTAAGAGCTAAACAGCCAATAGCTAGGAAGGAGGTATAGGCAGGACTTCTGGGTAGAGAGAAAGGAAGTAGGAGATGAATCTCGGTGTGGGAGAGATGCCAAGAAACACTGAAGAAGCAGGATGGGTGGTATGTGACAGAATGCAGATTAATAGAAATGGGTTAATCTAAGTTATAAGAACTAGTTAAAAACAAGCCTAAACTAAGGCCAAGCTTTCATAATCAATAATAAGTCTCCATGGTGTTATGTGGGAGCTAGCTGGCAAGACAGAGAAAGACTCATTATATATGACATCCAACATGGGAACATGTATTTCCACATAGGACCTGAGAAATCTTTAAAAAAGTTTTCCAAACATGCAAATACAGAGCCAGATGTGACTTCTTAGTCCTGCAATCTCTCAGGTGGGACAGTGCTCAGCATACAGAAGCATGGCTACAGCCCACTGACTGTCGGCTGGAGCCAGCATCATACACCATGCACTAAGCTTAGCCCTGGGGCAGCTGAAATGGCAGTTTAAGATTTGTTTTGCATGGTCAGAGAATGCCACCGGCACTTAGTAAAGTCAAGTCCAGAAAACCGCTGAAAAGGTACAGTATGTTTTAAAATGTACTTAGATGCTAAAGAAAAAAAGGAAAATGGGTATAGATAGTCATAAAAAATAAATAATTTAACAATAATAAAGCTTTAAAAAGACAATGAAGTCATAAAAAATAAGATAGGTAAAAGTAAGAAATGCACATGGTTTCTGGATCCTGTATGGTACTTTGTTAACTTTTGAATTTTTTAAATGCTAATGTACAAAACAAAATAGTTGCTGAGAGACATTGGATTTTGGAAACTGCTAAATTAAACCAACCTATATATTTTAAAAAATATCTTAACTTCAAAGTAGAATTCAGAAAATATGTTGCATTGGGGGAGAGGTTAAGCCTTTGTCTCCACAGGAAATAAAAAGTTATGGTCCTCTTCAAAATTAATAAAAATCAGATTTGGTTGGGGAAGAATTCCTGAAAATCTTGGCTATAGACATGAAAAAAAAAACACAGAAAGACTACAGGACAGGTGACATGTATGCTGATCCCTTTACTGTGGAAACAGCTCTGAGACTGGTTAAAACATGATAAATCTTGTTGGTTACAGAATCCCCATGACTTATTATTACATGCCATCCTTTCATATGGCATGGATAGAGGTTTGGTTACACAGTCCAAATGGACTTATAAAGTTGACAGGTCACTTTTACCTGCTCAAACATAAAACAAAAAAATCATCTTTAACTGACTTATGTACACCACACATTACATACTTGTGTTAATGCAGATATACATGTTACTTTTAGAAATGTATGTGTTTTCAGAAAAATGGGAGCAGACACCAAGGAAGCCAAGTAGCCCAGGTGATCCAGCCTCTCAGAATGCCTCTGTTGGAATTTCCTCAAAATTCTGTATCGAGAACAGCTTCAAAGTTGTTAGCTGAGATGGTCCAGCCTCAGAGATTATCCAGCCAAGACTTCAAGTAAGCTCTACATTTTCCCATTATACAGAGACTAAACAAACAAACAAAAAAAAATATTACAGCTAGCTCTCCCAGAACTTACCCATTATCCTAATTTTCTCAGGGTCCCCTAAAGATGCTGTCACCCACAAACAACAGGGAGCAGGACACCCACATTCCCAAGAGGTGGTGTGGGTGGTTTTATATCATTCAATGGATTATGGATGTTTGTTATTGTTTAGGGGTTTGGTAACAATTTGTTATTGGTCATGGTCAAGAAAAAAAGCTGAGCAAAGATTAGATTCAGGGATCTCTTTCTGAAGGGTAAAAGGAGGGATATATTATAGAAATGATGAGATAAAAGGGTATATTACTGAGTCTACTATTGAACTAAAACAGAACTGCTTGTCTCAAATATTTTACATTACTATATATTTTTGTATATTGATACAAATTTAATAATAATTTTAGATTTAATATTTTTCTATACTGTATATATGTTTCTACTCTTGTTTAAGGTATTGTACCTTTACACCTCATTTCACAATGTAATATAAAGTTCTAGTCCTTAAAAGCTATTTAGTATAATAAAGAAAGACAGGTTAGTAGTTAGTCATCTAACAATCAAATTTGTGGCCATGTTAGGTGTGTTTTCAAAGTCAAATAGAGATATATTTTAGATAGACATATGGTCTTCAAACACCTCAGACACCTACAGAATATAGCACTTAAGATGTTTTATTATCCTAAAGCTTTTCCTGACAGTAAGACACATCTGCTCCTGGCAGCTTCAATTTACTTCAAAAAAAGAATGATGGGCATTGAAGAACCTCCATGAGGAATTTGGTTTCAATGTGGCAAAGCTAGACATTTGGGCAAGAAACTGCCCTTGCCTTGACTGCTGACAGTATGCTGTCCAAATTGGACAAGCAGGACACAAAAGAAGTCAATTGCTGAACTTTGCAAAGACAAGGTAGACAATCCTTCAAAATGCCTGCTTCACAAGAAAGTCTGTCAGATATTCTAGACGTCTAGGCCAAAGATGGATGCCCCAACATTACAGAGGAACCTTGGGTGACTGTCCAGGCAGCCAGATGTCTCTGTCATTTCTTAGTTTTAGAAGCTGTTTGTTCTGTACTTCTTGTTTCATCAGGTAAAGTCTCCTCAGATCTTTGATGAGGTTAAAGACTAGATGGTTATAGTTACAGTTTCTCTTGTTACCAAACTCAGAAAAGAAACTCACAAAAGAGGTATAAAGTATATAAGGTTGAGAGACATAAAAGCTTAAGTTGTTTATCTAATAAAACATTTGGGGATTTAAAAAGATAGTTTGGTGTTGGTAATATAAACTAGGATAAAATGTAAATTAGGTACATAAATATGGACCCACCAAGATAGGATAGATAATAAATATTCTTTCTGAATTTGCCAAATACAGATAAACTGGACATTGTAAATGTAATTCTTACTGGATAACTGTTCTAATTGTATATAGTTTTATTATGTTAGAGTTGAAAACTTTTCTTTTTATCTAGACAAAAAGAAGGAAGTACTTTGGGATATTTGTATACTGTGTGAAAATATATTGATGTGATTGGTTTAATAAAGAGTTGAACGTCCAATAGCTAGGCAGGAGCTACAGGTGGGACTTCCAGACAGACAGAGAGAAAAAGTAGGAGATGAATCTATGTGTGGGTGAGACTCCAGAAGAGATGGAAGAAGCAGGATGGATGGTGCATGACAGAATGTAGATTAATGGAAATGGATTAATTTAAGTTATAACAGGTAGTTAAAAACAAGCTTAAACTAAGGCCAAGCTTTCATAATTAATACTAAGTCTCTGTGTTGTTATTTGGGACTTGGTTGGTGGAACAGAGCTAGACTTGTTACAGTTACAAACGTTTGGAGGCTGTGCTTTCTCTAGCCAGGATAAGCAATACAGTCTACTGTGCCTTAGCAATAGACTTTATTAGAAAAGGCAGCTTTCTGCAATCCCTTGATTAAAATACTTGATTGATCACACCCTTGACAGAAACATGAATTTAAGAGAAAATACAAAATGAAACTCTAAGGACCAGATTTTATCTGACTGCTAAAGAGACCAATGAATGTGGACTAGAAGAATTCTGTCTTGTCACTATTTTTGACTTTGTGACTTTTATTGTTTTCCTCCTTTCTGTTGACAAAACAATTCCTGTAAGGAATCCATTCTCTCTAGTCTGGCTGAGACACTCTCTCCTTGCATTACTAAAGGTAGTAAAGATAACAACCTGGACAACAAGAAAGCTCATTCTAAAATCACAATAGCTAACAAGTGACCCAACGATGGCTCCATCAGAGTCAGAGCATGAATATATTTTGGAAAGAGATTTTGTCTTCTCTGGAATCCCAAATTGCATGGCTGCATGAATTTTGGCACAGCATGTGACTACCATTCTCACTACTTATGAAGATCTTGATGGAGAAGAACACCAGCACAAAGACAGGACCCAATGGAAGACAATAGAAACAGACCTAATGACTTGAAAGCTCTTGAGCATTGCTATAACATCACTCTCTAATGTTTTGTAAAATGACTTCAACACTTAAAATTAATTGACTCTAGTGGGAATGTCAGGAATTCAGTTCATCCTAGTAGCTTTTTGGCACAATAATCAAGGTTCCTTATGTAACAGAAAGAAACATATAAATGAGTTGGTCCCCCGGGACAAGGTGAGCAAACCTCAGGGCAAGGTTACTAGTGCCTCCTTGGACTATTATTAAGTTAATCTGGGTTTATCTGGAAACACATTAAAGTGTTTCCATTGACCTTGGCCTGGCTTCAATCACTTTTTAATCTCTTTGGGTTTGGGCTCCAATTGAGAATGTAATAAGTATATTCTTTTTATTACAAGTAGGAAGGCTTCAGACACCTTGTCCTGGAGAGCTTTATCTACAGTTCACTGGTATTTATGCTGGGTGGATGACTCCTTTCTGTTCTTGAAAATACTTTTAATATTCATCAAAAAGTGAATTTCAGTACTTGTGTTCCACAACATGTTTAAGAAAAAAAAATCAGCTCTTTTGGTGGAGAAAACCCATTTTTCTTTCCCCTAAGTTTATTGAAGTAGCATAACTGTTGTAATTTAAAACTCCTGGAGGAGTTTAAAATTGGCATAGAATAAAAGAATAACTGGGAAACTGTAAAGAAAATACAATTTTAGGCTGAATTTAGAGGAAATGAGAGCTAAATTTTGGCTGAATTTAAAGATGTGAAAGAAAAGTCTGGATTTCATGCACACTACAACTCTTACTTTGATTTTATATACTATTATAAATATCCCTTAAAAGAATAAATTATTTAACTAGCACGTATAAATTTTTTTAGTATAGTCTTCAAATAATGGTTTGATTTTACTTCTTCTCCATAAAGCACATTATATCCACATATTCCTGGAGGTGGGTACTACAGCTATAAGTGTCCTTAATTCTCAATAGCTTGCAACAACAAAATAAATTCCTCATCCAAACATCATGTCCATCTCATGTCTAACACTCATAGCATTGCCACAAGCTGGATGTTAGTTGCTTATTGTGGCAGACATTGACAACTCATCCATTAATGATAAAATCTGCCATTCTTATCTTTTTAACCAAGACTAACATCAATGGGGTAGAAAAATGCAATCTTTCCCCCATGAAATTCACTAAAGATCCATTCACTATATTCACTAATGATCCACTCATGTTATCATCACCCTGAGTGAGAAGAGATTCATCCAAGCCCTAGAATCAAGCAACAGGAGTCAAAGAGAAAAATTGGGTATAAACATTGCAAGTTGATTGACCCTGCAGCCTGAGAGGGTCTGAGCTGACAAGCAGGCAAGCATCGACGACTCCAGGGGATTGTATTTTCTGTACTTACTCTTTTTTAGGACATCTTACAGAGGTAGCCATTCACTTGTTAAAATAAAGCTATTGAGAAGGTGCACAGAAAACTGATGAATTCTAAATACCCTCACTGATGAGGCAACTACTACTCTGTCAAGGACTTTCTTATGCTAAGGATTAACTGGTGGCCAGGAGATTAAAAGCATATTGTTTCCTCAGAGAACTGTCAAGATATGAGACAGAAGATGAACAGCTGTCATCTATTCCTTCTATTTCTTTCCAAAGGGAAGAAGAAAAGAAAAGGCCTCTTGGAATTCTAGGTCAGTGTTTTTAAATAAGAAAACATTTCTAATGAGAAAAAAATTGCATTCACCTATTATTAATTCTTGCTTTGATGTTACCAATATCTTCTTAGTATGCTTTGCTTTTAATAATGTGCTTACATAATAATGGGCATATTTCAGAAAGGACCTTGGCTCAGTGCTGGAGAATAATATGACTTTCATTGACTACTCTAAAAGGAGAAAAACATCAGAAAGAATCAAGTTTAGTAGGAGATTTCAAATTTTATCCCTGGAGGTTCAAAATCACACTTTCTAAAATGAACTACTATACAGGTGAACAGGAGGGAAAAGCACACATTTATTTATCGTGCACACATTCTCAAAGCCACAAAGATATGAAACCCAAAAAAGGTCCAATTAGTTGATGACTATAGGGGATCTGATTGTTGGAAACTAAACCCAGGTCCTCTAAAAAAGCATCAGGAATGCTTCACTACTGAGTCATCTCTCCAACTCTCATGTCAGCTTTATTTTAATGAAATATAAATGAAAGTTTCAGGGGTGTACAAAACTGACAATAAGACCCTAATATGCATTAGGAGAAAATATTTAGGCCACTGACCTCAAACACATGAGAGGTATTAATTTTACTTATTGCAAAAGAACATTTCCATTCTCCCTTTTGAAATGAGTATAAAAGCTAGAACTCATTCGGGAAGGGTCAAATGCACTGAGGCTGGATAAATGAAATTGATATGGTAATTACTCTTACATGGATCATCATGCCGACAAACATCATAAACACAGCAGTGTGATGAATTACAAACATTCCATCACAGAGAAGCTGGATAGATGAGCTTCATGGGCATATTTAAAAATGTGTTGCTTTAACAAAGTGGAAAAGAACAAGTGAGTAAAAACTCTTCCCAGAAGCCATCATAAATAATTCATGCAAAACAGTTTTAAAATTGCTACAAAATTCAATTTAAACTGGATGCATTTTTTTCCCCACACTATTCCTCCTAGTCTCTAAATCGCCCGCATTCTGGAGCCACAAGTTTCCTGAGGTCCGGAAATCAGGGCGAGAGTACAAGTCCTATCTTTAAAGAGCAGACTTAGTTTCAAAAACTGTAACGTCGTCAACTTGAGCAATCTCTCTACCTCCATTGTTAAAGCGGAACTAAGATTCTACTGAGGAGGCCTCCTCTGCCCAGCACTGCCCTAACTCTTCTGCCACCGACGCAAGGTCCCTCTGATGTCTGGATTAAACCAGTAGTTATACTTGTCTACGATTTGTCAAAATTCAGTTTCCATTCTGGCTTTCAGTCAGGCAACATTGTGCCAATCGGAGTTTTACTCCTTTGGCACAGACAAAATAACAGCATCTTTCAATTACGTAAATAGTATTTTCTTAGAATAAAATAGAGCAAATAAGATCCCAAATCTTTGCAGGTACAGTTCTGCCTTCTGCGGAGTCATGGAGATCACTCTCCAAGGAACATTCTCTTCCAGAGATGGTCCATTTCTAGAAGAAAACTTGGTTGAGAGTCCTTTGTCTGCATTTTCATTTGCATTTAAAAGAGACAACTAGCCTGTGTCTGTGATTTAAAGATGATTACTCAGTGTGTGGCCACATTAAGTTTGTTTTGTGGGTTTATTTTTCTTTTCCTTAAATTTACTGTGGGGAAAAAAAAGCAGGCTTAAAGTGTTTTGCTGAGGTTGTTGTAAATTATTTTTAGACTGTTTAAAAATCTTATATAATTATTTGTGTTACTTAACAGTTTGCTTAATGGATGAAGCAGGTTGTATTTATTTGTTTATTCTTTTGTATTGCATATGTAACAATGGTGACAGAAGAGGAAGCTGTAACTTTGGAAGGGATAGGAAAGGCAAGAAGAAATTATGTAATTACATTTTAAATAAATAAAAAATAACAAACAAATAAATAAATAATTATTTTGACCTTAAACTGATACTAGTTCTTAAATTTTCCCTGACATCAAGCTAAAAGGTTGACTTAGGCCTTTAGCTTTATTTCCTATTGAAATCACTGCAAAGTTTTAATCTTAAAGATTTAAAGTTAAGGCAGGCAAGATGGCTACTTGGATAAAGATTTTGTCACACAAACCAGCACTAGACTTTTGTCATCCAGCAGAATATACCGCAGCAACAGTAGTCTACTTTCCATTACTGCAACAAAACACTTGGGGTAAACAACATATAAGAAAGAAAGATTTATGGTGTCTCCATTTCAGAAGTTTCAGTTCATGTTAGGTTAGCCTCTTTGCTTTCTGTAGCCATGGAAAAGGACAAGGTGAAATGGTAGGATGGTGTGATGGAGGAATGTGCTTTTGTCAGTGGGAAACAAAAGAGGATTGGAAGAGCCTAGAGTCCCAGTATGCTGTACAGTTTGTCTCCAATGAACTCACTGGTTTGCTGCTGTTGTTTGTTTTCGTCATTGTCACCCCCCCCCACATCCTCCACCCCCCCCAACACACTGGATACCACTCCTTTAAATACCCACCTCCTACCTACAGATCCAGAAGCTGATGACCATGCCCGTAACATGTGGATTCTGTGGGACGTCCTGTATGCTGTGAATATATGTTGCTATGATTAATTGATAAATAAAATGCTGATTGGCCAGTAGCCAGGTAGGAAGGATAGTGTAGGTGGGACAAGGAGAGGGGAGAATTCTGGGAAGTGGAAGGCTGAGGCAGAGAAACACTGCCAGCCACTGTGATGAGAAGCAACATGTTAAGATACCAGTAGGTCATGAGCCATGTGATAACTTACAGATTAATAGAAATGGGTTAATTTAAGATATAAGAACAGCTAGCTAGAAGCCCGAGCTATTTGGCCAAACAGTTTAAATAATATAAGTGTCGGTGTGTTTATTTTATAAGTAGACTGTGGGACTGCAGGGGCTTGGCGGAACCCGGAGAGAAGCTCTCCAGCCACAAATGGCACCCAATGGGTTGGCAAAAATTTCCACCTAAAACCTGAGAAAAAAGATTCTAAAACAGAGCTAAAAACAGCTTCCTAGTTGTCTCTCTCAAGTTAGCAGCAGCCTGAGGGTTTGAGCTACTCTATGACGGGTTCGTGGCATGCAGACTTGACCTACGCTATGTTACACAGAGGTATCTCCAAGCTGCGCACTGTGCTGTGTGTTGGATATAGTTTTTGCTAGTTAAAAAAAAATACACGCTGTTAAATGGAATCATAGACGCACTGCTGCCCAGAGTCTGTGGGAGCATGGTTACTAGAGCTGCTGGTAAATGTACCACCACCATGTTGGAAAGTTGAGGTGGGCAGAGCTAACAGCCAACACTTCTGCTTCAATACTAACTGCTGCAGTTTAAAGCAATAGTTACACAATAACACAAATTCAGATGGAACAAGACTTTAAATGGTTTACAATGTATGTAAAAACGTATGTAGGCTTGGAAGAGAGAGAAAAAGGAATATATACAGTTATATAAAGAAATAGATAGTTTTTAAAAATAAAGTCTTTAAAGAGACGGTAAAGGTAGTATAAAAAATAAGCCACCTAAAGATGGATATTACACAGGGAATCTGGATTGTGTTGTCTTTGATATTTTTAACTGCAGAGAGACATTTGATTGTAAAGGCAGATGAGTTAAACCAATATGTATATTTTAAAGGTATCTTGACTTCAAAATTTGGATCTAAGGGTACATTGCTTTGGAAAGGAGGCTTTGCTTTTGTTTCCACAGAAAGCAAGAGGCTATGGATTTGTTCCAGATTAGATACATCAGGTTTGACCAACCAAGACCCCCTGAAAGGTCTCCAGTGACACCATGGCCCAGATGATCCAACATCCAGAACAGTTTCAAGGCAACTGGCTCAGACAATACCACCTCAAGGACTACTCCATAATCCTAAAATTTTCTTTATGTCCTCATAAGATACAGTGCCCTCATCCAGCAAGAAGGAGTATGAAAAGCTATGCCCAAATTCTCAAATATACCAAGCTGGCTTTGGAGATGGAATTGGCTCACTACTTCTCTAAACCCAAACATATTCCTAAAAGAAAAGGTTGAAAGATTCTTTTGTCCCATATCAGAAGAGTCCTCTGGTGTGGGACAGAAAAAAAACAATATTTTTATTTAAAACAGGTTGATTATAAATGTAATCTCTTTCTAAAGAAAAAAAGGAGGTAGTGTAGATGTGGTAGATTAATGAACCTACTTTTAGAAAACAACAACTGTTATAGCAGTGGCGGCCACTGCTGCTATTGTTTCTGGGATTAACATTTCATAATTGGTTACTACAGCTAACACAGCAGAGACCCTGGCAGCAAAAGTAGCTACCACAGTTAATTAATTTTTCATTCTATTGGGCATGATAAATTTAATTCAATAGTTATATACAGTTCGATTGGCTTTGAAAATTATAAATTTATAAACTCAAGATCCATTTGCTTTTGGGATACCATCTTACAAGGACTCCAATTTTCAATAAGGCTCATTAAGGAAGGGAATGGCTCAGTTGCCTTTAGCCTACTGGCTATGGGTGGTTTAGGACTTCTGTTGATCTTTTCTGTGTCGAACACACAGATTGCAAGCCCAGAGCCACTCTGAGATCTTTGGCAACAGTTAACTCTGCAGCTCACACACGATTGAGCCTGTATGATAATGAGTATTCAGAGACGGGTAATACCTGGGGGGTGTTCAACAACCTAAGAGAGAGTGCCTGTGTGGCCTGGGCAGGCGTCTCCATGACGGGTAAGGTGACCTGCTGATGTCCCACACAACCTAAGTCAGAAACTCATTTTCTAGTAAAAGGGGGACCTGTAGGGCCCTTCCCCCCCCCTTTGGGTAACTGTTGCCTTGCTTGCTGAACTTGACCTTGATATCCTCCCTATGCTAATTCCCTGCTGGGTTCCACCCTTCTAAATGCTTAAGGGAAGTTCCTTGTCTGTGTATCCTGCATAATGGGCATTAACAGTTTAGATGCAAGATTGTAAAACATCAGTAGCGGACTTCTGCCCTCTGGGGTTCTCCCATTGTGCTGTAAGCCTGTATTTAAGACCTCCTCCCTCCTTCAATAAATGGCATTCAGCAAAAAATAAAATAAAAGGTCAGAGGACAAAAAAAAGAAAACAACAACTTGTTTAAAATGTTTACATTGGTATAGATTTTAGTTTATTGATATAAATTTGAAGTTAATTTTGTTATACTGTATATATATATATATATATATATATATTTCTACTCTTGTTTGAGGTAGTATGTTTATGTAACTCATTTAGATTGTAATGGATAATTAAAAAATACAGATTAATAATTAGTCTTCTATGTTAGTCAAACTTATAGTCATGTTAAGTTTTCTAGGTATACATATATATATAATTCAATTAGGTAGATAATCTTCAAACACTTCAAAGACCTACAGAATATGGCATTTAAAATGTTTTAAAAATTTAGAGTTTCTGGACAATGAGGCATGTCTGCTCCTGGCAGCACTGATTTACTTTAGAGAGGAAGATGGGCATCAAAGATACTCCATATGGAGTTTATCTTCACCTTGGCAAAAATAGCCATTTGGGCAAAAAACTGTCCTTGCCTGGACTGCTTGATCAACTGGACATGCAGGACCCATAGGAAGGTGACCACTGAACTTTGCTTGGCAAAATGGTCCTTCGGGTTCCTGCTTCACAGGGGAAACTGCCAGACATTCTACAGGACACGGAGAGAAGTGACTGACAGACTCTAGGCCTGTGAGCTGAAGACAGATGCCCCAACTTTACAAAGGAACTTTGGATGACTGTCCAGGCTACCAGCTGTCTCTGTCTACCCTCGCATGACTCCCAAAAGTTGCTTTCGTTCTTCTCCCATTTCTCAGGTAATATTATAGCCTTCTGAGGTCTTTGATGTAGTTGAAGACTAGACAGTCATAATTTCCTTAGTTATGATAAGAGCTAAGTTGGATATAAAACCTTAGACTCACAAATATAAGATAGATAGGATATCTTCTTTAATTTTGCCAAATACAAATAGACTAGATATTATAAATAGACTAGATATTATAATTGTAATTCTTGCTTGATAATTGTTCTATTATATGTAATTTTACTATGTTAAAGTTAAAATCTTCCTTTTTGAAAAAACAGAAAAGGGGAAGTGCTGTGGGATGTTCTGTATGCTGTGAATATATGTTGCTATGATTGATTGATAAATAAAATATTGATTGGCCAGTATCTAGGCAGGAAGGATAGTGTAGGTGGGACAGGGAGAGAGGAGAATTCTGTGAAGTGGAATGCTAAGGCGGAGAGATGCTGCCAACCACTGTGATGAGAAGCAACATGTTAAGATAGCAGTAGGCCATGAGCCATGTGATAACTTATAGATTAATAGAAATGGGTTAATTTAAGATATAAGAATGAACAGCTAGCTAGAAGCCTGAGCTATTAGGCCAAACAGTTTAAATAATATAAGCGTCTGTGTGTTTATTTTATAAGTGGGCTATGGGACTGCAGGGGTTTGGTGGGACCCAGAGAGAAGCTCTCCATCTACATGTGGACCTTTAGGTAACACTTTGACAGTATAGAGCAGCCAGCTCTGTTAACGAGAGTATACCTGTCATTCCTTGCCTTCTCCCATGAGGCTAGCCCCTGTAGACTTGATTCTTTTTCTTGTTACACTTCTCAAAACTTACATGTCTGTTGGGGATATTATGTAAGTTAACATTCATTTCTATCCTTTTGAGACATACTAATTTCATAGACATCTCTAATACATATTGATACATAAATGTCAATATATTTGCCTTTCGCAGTTTTGTGTTTAATCTATGCTTTTGTCTCTTTTCAAACTTTCTGACTATAAACCTCTGGGGATTGATGGGGAAAATATTTTCTTGGCCAACAACACCATACAGTGTTTTGTATAAGACCCAAAACAAGAAGTTACTGGCTCAGTACATCAGATCACAGGTGGAGAAACCCTTTATACAATGAGTACATACAGTGAGGCTTGCAGATCCGCACATGATTATATCTTTTGTTTTTAACTCTACCCAGAAAGTATATATTGATAGAATTTGAATAAACAATTATTTATCAAATAAAACAAGCAAAAAATTCTTTAGGGAAGGAAGAAAAGGTACATGGTCTCTACTGACACGAATTAATGTCTGAACTAAGTCAAATTCCTGAAATTCCTCAGATGGCCATTTTCATCCTGATATTCTGTTACTGCTTAAAAGGAAAACAAATAGAACTTCAGTGTTGATCATTGTGGTGGTTTGAATAAGAATGGTCCCCATAGGTTCATATATATGAATGCTTAGTTAGCATGGAGTGGAGCTGCTTAAAAGAATTAGAAGGATTATGAGGTATGGCACTGTTAGTGTAGGCATGACCTTGTTGGCAATGTGTCACTGGTGGTGGGCTTTAAGGTTTCAAAAGTCCATGCCAAGTCCATGCTCTTTCTCTCTGCTTCCAAATCAGGATGTAGCTCTCAAATACTTCCCCACCATACCTGCTGGCTGCCATGCTCCCTCTCATAATGCTCCCTGTTGTAGTGATATTGGACTAGCCTCTAAAACTGTAAGCAAGCCACCAATTAAATAAGAGTTTCCTTGGTCATAGTATCCCTTCACAACAATAGAATACTAACTAAGACAATCATGAAAACTGAATTATGAGATGTGAGTGTTAGTTCTCCATAGTTTTTATTAATATGGAGGAAAATGTGTCTTCAAAAGGAAAACACAGGTTAGTGCCATATTTCTCCAAGAAACACACAAGAAATATTGCTCATGTTTTTCCTTTCCTAAAATCATTGTGTCTGAATAAAAAGTTTAGGTAATTAAGTCATTAAAATTGTTCAAATTAAATTTTATAGTAGATTCATTTACCTTCATGCTGAAAATGTAAGGCATTATATTTCTAAGAAAAAATATAAAATGTTAACACTATGCTATAGAAACCCATATTTTTCTCTACCTAACAGGCTCCCAGAGTATAATTACAAGTGAATTGTCGAAACTTATCTCATTGTTTTCTCTTCTCTATGATCCACATCATATGTTCTTCTAAGAATTTACTGAGTTCATTCTTCTTGTTTGTATGTATATGTTTTCAGAACTGACTACTCTCCACTGGAAAACCAATAAATGATCTCATCCCTATGAGAGATTAATTCTACTTCTCTCAGCAGCCATTAGTTACTAATAGTCCATTGTCTAGGGATGGGACCCATGAGATCTCCCCAATTCCATGTTAGCATGTCTATTGATATTTATGTTGTTCTGATATTGTTTATACAGCCATTTCTGAGAAAGACTGTTTCACAGGAGTTTTCCCAGTATTCTGGCTCTTACAACTTTTCTGCCGCTTTCCACAGTGTTCTCTGCTCTGTATATGCTGGAGCTGTGATGTAGATGTATCAGCTGAAGCTAGGTTCCCCACAATCTGTAGATCTCTGCATTGTGTCTAGTTGTAATTTTTCTGTGATGATCTCCACTTACTGTAAAGAGAAGCTTCTTTTCTTTGATGAGGGATGGTAGCTACATTTATCTGAGGGCATAAGAATAAGATTTAGAGCCTATCAAGGAACTATGCTGGTTTATCAAGATTGTAATATATATACAGATAGATAACAATAATAAAGAAATAAGAGTGGAAAGGGTTGTGGGAGGGATTTGAGGGAGAATGACTTGGAGGAGCTGGGAGGAGGAAATGGAGAGGGAAAATAGATATAATTCTATTTCAATTAAAAACATATTAAAATGACAAAAACAAAAAAAATACAGATGGCTTTACAAAAAAAAAAAAAAGACATTTACTTTAAACACTTGTGTCCTGAAACCATTTTGTTCTAGGTTACTTTGGTCTTGACATCTCTACCTGCACAGTCTCCAATTCACAAAGCCTTCTAACCTAGGCATTTTCTTTCTCCTCAAATGGCACAGGTGATGTTATCCTCAAATAACATTAACATTTCATTGATCATCATCACAAACTAGTAATTATTTATGCACATATTCTTGGCTACCTTATTCTTTAGCATATATTTAATATGCCACTGTAACATATAGTATGTACCAAATTACAATATTAGCTGAAGGCATATATATATATATATATATATATATATATATATATATATATATATATATATAAGGGATGGATTTTGTGACAAGAATTTTAATTACAACTTGATTTTTCTTAAGGCAGTTTTATGAACTCACTATACATGAATTTGCATATTCATAGTGATAGGAGACTTACATATTTCTTTGTTTTCTTTTTTAAATTTATTCTTCCTTCATACAATAAATACATCTCAACCAAAATTTCCCCTCCCTCCATGCCTCCCAGTTCACCCTACCTCTTCTCTCCCCCAAATCCACTCCTCCTCCTTTCCTTGAAAGGACATAAATTTCTTAATAAATAAACAATTATGAAGAAACAGGAATGTGTGACCAATTTCCCTAAAATGTTACACTTTATCACCTAATCACTAATGGGATAGTATTAGAAGTAAGGGATTTGGGAAGTGAATAAATCATGAGGACATAGCCATTACAAATAGTATTAATGTCATTATAAAAGAGGCACCAGAGAGCATCTTCTCCTCTTCCACTAAACAAGGTTTCAGGATTATGAACGATATTTTCAAATCCTCATCAGTGTCTAAACCTGGTTGTGGTTGTATTGTGTTCCCCAAAGCTACACCTGGTAGTAAGCCAATCTTGAATTTGTAGTCTCTAGAATTGTGGGAAAATAATTTCAGTAACACCTAAGATACTCAGATTATTGTAGCTTGTTATAGCATCTTAAGAAGACTAACATAAATCATAACAGAATTAAGGACTCTACCATAACAATATCTAAAATGTGGTCAAGATATCAAAACTATTAGTGAGTTGAGGCTGGTCAGTTTTGAGATACAGCTTAGAGAAAGCCTACTACTGTGAGGAGAGCAGAAAGGGTGATCTTGGGCAGATGTAAGAGAGCTGATATGGATGAGAGTTCTATCATGACAGGGTGTTTGGCCATCCATCACCAGAGTAGGTCAGCTCAGGCACTCTCTCGACCATTGCCAGTAGTCTATAGTGGAGGTATCTTTGTGAATTTCTGGGGACCTCTCTAGCACTCTACTTCTTCCTATTCCCATGGAGTCTTCATTTATCATGGTATCTCTTTCCTTGTTCTCCCACTCTGTTCCTGATCCAGCTGGGATCTCCTGCTCCCCTAAACTCTCTTTCCCCCAAACCTTGCCATCCATTACCCCTTCTCACCCCCAGTTTGCTCATGTAGATCTCATCCATTTCTCTGTCACTGGGCAATATCTGTGTCTTTCTTAGGGTCCTCTTTACTAGGTAGCCTCCCTGGAGTTGTGAGTTGCAGTCTGGTTATCCTTTGCTTTACATCTAGTATCCACTTATGAGTGAGTACATACCATGTTTGTTTTTCAGAGTTTGGGTTACCTCACTCAGGATGATATTTTTTTAGTTCCATCCATTTGCCTGCAAACCTCATGATGTCATTGCTTTTCTCTGCTGAGTAGTACTCCATTGTGTACATGTACCACATTTTGTTTATCCATTCTTCAGCTGAAGGGCATCTAGGTTGTTTCCAGGTTCTGACTATTACGAATAATGCTGCTATGAGCATAGTTGAACATGTGTCCTTGTGGTATGATTGAGCATTCCTGGGGTATATGCCCAAGAAGGGTATAGCTGGGTCTTGAGGGAGGTTGATTCCCAATATTCTAAAAAAGCATCATATTGATTTCCAAAGTGGCTGTACAAGTTTGCATTCCCACCAACAGTGTAGGAGTGTTCCCCTTGCTCTACAACCTCTCCAACATAAGCTATCCTCAGTGTTTTTGATCTTAGCCATTCTGACAGGTGTAAGATGATATCTTAGAGTTTCAGAGATCCGCAGCCAAGCCCCAGGTAGAGCTCCAGGAGTCCAATCAATGAGAGAGAGGAGGGATTATATGAGCAAGAGATATCGAGACCATGATTGGAAAAAGCACAGGGACAAATAGCCAAACTAGCAGAAATACGTGAACTGTGAACTAATAACTGAGGAGCCCCCATGGAACTGGACTAGGCCCTCTGGATAAGTGAGACTTGAACTGTTTAGGAGGCTCCCAGGCAGTGGAACCAGGACCTCTCCTTGGTGCATGAGCTGGCTTTTTGAAACCTAGGGCCTATGCTGAGACACTTTGCTCAGCCTTGGTGCAGGGAGGAGAGAATTGGACCTTCCTCAACTGAATGTACCAGGCTGGGCTGACTCCCCAGGGGAGACCTTGCCTTGGAGGAGGTGGGAATGGGGGGTGAATTGGGGGGAGGAAGACTGGGGGGTGGGAGGAGGGAGGACAGGGGAATCTGTGGTTGATACGTAAAATGACTAGAAAATCTCTTATAAAAAATAAAGAAAAAATAACTCCTAAAAAAGAGAGAGAGAGGTGATATGTAAGAAAGATCCATTTCCTGTTGCACAGATGGCAGCTTTGAGCAGAGTCTTCATATGGTAGAAGGAGATTCTCTATGACTTTTTGAAAAGTTACTGTTTAAGAATTGCATACATACATACAATAAGTATCAGTCAAATCCATGCCCACCCCCTCTCCGGCTACTCCTTCCACTAAATTTTTTTTCCCTCAACTTCAAGTACTCATTTTCAATCCAGAGTCCACTTAGTACTGCCAGTATTTGTATGGCTGAAGGCCATCCACTAGAACATGGGTAGACTATTAGGGGTCTTATCTCTGAAGGAAATTAGCCTCTTCCTTCCCCAGAAGCCAACAATTGTCAATAATTCCTCAATAAAAGAGGGACTTCCGAATCCATCCTCCATCCATGCTGAAATTTTGGCAAGCTTGTCATGTCTGAAAAACACAAAAGTCCTCAACTACCTGTCATTCTCAGAAGCTGTAAAACCTGAGAGCTACAATAATCACCAGGCAGAGCACTATATGCTCATTCTGCCATAGTGGCAGGATTATTACAGGAGAAACCTACTAGTTTACGACTGGATATAAGTCTCCACAATGCTGAACTTATTTCCAGTGGTGTTAACTGGGCCAAGAACCCATGGATGGGTAGGTTATAGGCCTTTGGTAAGAACTTAATACTATTTGCTAAATGGAACTGCCTCCTAAATATTTATATTTAGGTCCATATTTGTACAGCTCTCAACTCTCTCAACAGGGAAGTTTATTTTTGCAATAGATTGTGATTAATACCATTGATGGTGATTAATACTCATAGTTGGTCAAGTTGTAGAAATGAAAAGACTGTGGAGTACTCAGCCCTATGTAAGACATCTGCATCACACACCCTCATAGCATGTCATAGCAGAAAGGGGAATGAAAACTTTGAGGTTTTCCTGTAACAAAAGATAGAGATCAGCTAATGCTAGGCTGTAGGTTATTTAAGTTGTTGATCTCAACGTTTGTCATTCATTTCGATTGTTATTGGAAAATATTAAAAGTTTGTGATTAAGAAGGATTACATTGGCAGAACAGTTCTTTGACTAAACCTGAGCTATGGCTTGGGGAAGATGCTGAATTAAAGAGAGCCCAGAGAGGTAATTACCTAGAAAATTATGTATACACAAAGTACAAAACACTTGAATGTTTGAACAAATACATAATTTTAAAAATGCTCTGGGTAACGAAAAATGTTAATACATGATCAGTTCCCCACCCCCCAAAAATGTCTATAATCTTAACTGAATGGGAAGAGTCAAATGAAATAAATAGATGGAGAAGGAAAAACAATTCAAAATGTAATACAAATAATGGACTAAATAGATGGTGTGCGTGAGGGAAACAGATCACAGAAACAAAGAGAAAGCTTCATGAAAGAAATGGTGCTTGAATTTGTCATTTTAGTAGGCAAGATAAGAAAGACGGTTAAATGTGGAAGTATATCATGGCAACAGCATAAAACTGCAAATGAATATAGTATATTCTTAGGATAGTAGTCACAAAGGTGAGCAATTGATAAATCTATGAGGGGCTAAAGAACGGTAGATAAACAAATGATGTGGTAAAGTCCGAATGGGATGGCCATAAATGTATTCAGTTATCTACTTAAAGACGGACATTGAAGGGTGGGTGGTGAGTTGGACTGGTGGTTCAAGTTCTTACAATCTAAACCTGAAGACCTGAGCTGGGATCCCTGGAAACCACATAAAAGTCAGGCAGTGCAGCTATGCAGCTGTGATCTCATTGCACCTCTACCTGTAGGTGGGAGGCAGAGACCAGGGGAAAATCAGCATAGCATATGCAGCAGTGGCCATCAAGAGAGACTCTGTCTCAAACAAGGTAGAAGGTAGAGACCAATATGTGAAGTTAGCCTCTGACCTCGAGGTAGCATGCTCTGGGGTATGAGCATGTACCTGCACTCACACAAACACAAAATCATACATGTAGACAAGCATAGACACACACACACACACACACACACACACACACACACACACAAATAAGATTGGCATTGTGCTAATATTTCCAGATGTGATGTTGTTTTGTAAACATAGTTTTCCTGTGAAAGAGACTTTATCAGCAACCTGCAGATGCTTCAAGTGAGGCTTATAAAGCTTAAATCAAGAGACAGAAATTCTGCCAGCAACTTAACTCCATAAGGGGCTCAAAGGGACCTGAGTGATAGTAGACAGTGTTTAAGTCCAAACCACTCAGCCCAAAGACTTTCACTCTCACTCTCCATGCCATATCCGAAGTCCATTACATGGTCTTGAATTAGTGAGTGGCCAAAGACCGACCATTGTAATTACAGGTCCATGTTGACTATCATATTTCTAAGTGGCCATAGTCATATTTTCCAGGTCTTTCTTGATGTTGCTCCTTTTATTGAATCCTTTAAACAAAGTCTTTCTTAGTAAAAGAAAAAAAAAGTTGATTCTAAAACTGGTTTTATAAATGAGGCCACTAACCAGTGCTTTGCAATTCAGATTAACTCATCAGAAGGCAGCCCTGGCATTTCTTCTTCCACCTCTCCTGTGGAGGGTAGCTCAGACTCCACAGGGTACAAGTTTAAGCTGAGACACATTAGAAACAGCCAGTTAGCTGGCTGCATTGTGGTGGCTTCAGAGGAAATAGTATCCTCTCACAGTTATCTGCAGAAAACCATAATAGGCCTAAATGAGATTTAAATTAACTAGACACATCCTAGAGCGGACAGTCACAAAGACCTTCAAGTTCCAAGGGACCAGAATGATAATAGCCAGTATTTGGCTATTAAGGCAGATAGTAAGTTATATATAAAATATTCTACTTAAAAATCTCCCCTCTTTCCTCTCTCTCCCACTACCTTGCCCAAGATGCCCATTTACACAGTAACACATTTACACACAGAATTCAAATTTAAGTGCTACTGGTTTGGCTTCAAAACTTAAGGCCTGAAGAAAGATATTTTTTAATTGATATAATTAACTTCAGCCAGATCAGATATAACAACTGTGTAATATTCAGAAAGGACAAGTAGAGTCTAATATCCCTAGAAATGGGGTGTTGAATATGTTCAAAGGAACACACACACACACACACACACACACACACACACACACACACACGGGGGGGGGCACAATAGAAAGCGTTATCTTAGGCAATTAATATATGCCAATAAAAAGGAAATTCTTTTCACAAAAGTAGTTGCTCAATTAACTGAATCTTCATGAGATATTTGCTAGAGTTAAGGTGCTAAAATTATACAAGTGAATAGGGTAGGAAAAAGTACAGAAGTTGAAATATAAGGGAGGTTCCAATAATCACAAATGATAACTTTGCAAATCACTCTATCATCCTGTTTTATCACCTATCTAATATAGTAACAGTTACTATATTACATGTATTTTGAATGATAATTGATATAAAGTCCAGAATTCATTTAGTAAATACTAACTCTATTATCCTTGCTGGTAGCTGTTTTGATTGAAACCATCAAGAAAAAGTCTGCACAACTCAAATTCAAGTAAAGGTGATAGTTTGGGAGGTGATCAGAGGGAAAGAGAGAAAAGAGGCCTCAAGTGAATCCAATAGGAAGGTGTTATCTACATCCTGGTCTCTGGGTAACTGGCATTCACTCTCACTGGGGAAATGCAGAAAACAATGTAAGATGTACCTGAGACTCACCGCACATAAAGGCAATGGTATTAAGTCTGACACTTCTAACTTGTCACAGGTAACGTTCTAGATTTCTCTTGTGTCAAAAAGAAATCATCTCAAACCAGAGTCACAGTTATTCACAATAAATCACCTCCAAGGGAGAAGGTGGCACAAGCCAAAGGGATGTACAACGGTCAACATGTACTAAAGAAAAAATATTTTTAAATGACAACTTTCTCAACTATACCAAGATTCAATCTACATTCTTTTAATATGACTAGTCATTTTCTTGTGAAGGTAAAACAAGGAAACCCTGATGGCTGACTTCTCCAAACCGGGAACATGGTAGGTATTTAATAAGGATTTTCATGCATTTTAAGATACAGTACTTGTTTTCTGCTTATTGTGACATCATCACTGTGATAAGTTATGTGTCTATATTGCTGACATATTTCATTTGATCTTCATTATTTTCCTATTTTCCACATTTTAATGGAGGAGGAAAATGGATGAAAGAAATGATAAAGTTTTACATACTGTAGAAGCAGTTGAAAATTCATATACCAGTTACTAGTGTGCCACCTTCTTCATAACTCACACACTGTGGCAGAACTCCCATTTCTATTTTGTTGTATGACCCCAAATTCACAAACTCTGTATCTTCATTTCTGAATATAACATGACTTCAAATTAAACCCATCTGAACAGAATTCTTATTTCCCACCACATTTTTTAAAGTCATGAGCATCAGGTTCAAGTTCTGTACACTGTCCCTGCTGCTGCTCAATCCATCTGGCACAAAACTCTCGGCAGTATTAGTATAGAACAAGTATCCTTTAACTGATCCTTGTCTCATGCTAACAAAAGTATGGATTGGTTCCTATGAAGAATCTTATGACTATTTGTGGAAGTGCACATGCTACTGTAGATATATGTATTATGAGAAAAACAAGAGCTAAGAATAACAGATAGCATGCTAAAGTAGTGCTGTGTACAGAAGGGAGATGACAAGATTGCAAAACCCTTAGGTCCTTTTGCAATTCCAACATGCAGGGCCATTTCAGAGTCTCTACAAAGAGAGGAATCTATTCTATTTTCATGTCAAATTTAAAGATCCCCTTAGAATCACAGCTGGAACAAACTCTCCTCTGCAATGAGTAGCGGGAGGTTAGGTAATTCATTGCTGGGTTAGGCCTATCTAAAACTGCCCCACTTCTTAAAAGAGTTCTAAACAAAGTTCTTACATTTTGCCAGTTTTTTTTCAGGTCCTGATGCTGGTAAAAAGACATTGTTGAAAACTTTATGATACTTCAGTAACTACTAACATAGTATATAACTAATAAAAATCCATTCAAATCTTAAATATACTAGAATATACAAAATAATGACTTAGCTCTTAGCTCTTACAGTAACAACAAAATCATAATTGGCTAATGACAAAGTATTGAACTGGCTAAGAAATTATATATAATTTCAAGCTCTCTCTCATTCTCTCTCTCTCTCTCTCTCTCTCTCTCTCTCTCTCT